>JAYMTF010000211.1:0-45091 GCA_036897485.1 Pelargonium nanum
CATACGAGGTGTGTTTGGATGGAGTCAACTTCATGGTGCTACTCTTTTTATGAAATTTGTGTTTGGAGGTCGGGTTGAAAATTTACTATTATATTCGATGCTAACTTGGATTTTAGATCGAATTTGTTCGGAATTAATTGACAAAGGCTAATTTGAATATAATCCGAAAAGGGTTCAAATTGGATTTCAAAATGACTGATACTAAGTGCCTGTTTGGCAATATTTATAAGTAGCTAAAAATAACTGGACGCAAATTTTTACAAAAATCATTTAAATTTTGTAAACTAACGACTTAAAGTAGCTTAGAGCTGATTTTCATGCAATTGTATCTTTGACTACTTAAGAGTTAAGATTACGATACCTCATTTTCAAATTCACTCTGTTCCAAAAAAAAATTTATTTGCCTTATCCTTGAAAAAAGAATTTTGTCATGGCTCATAATCTTTATACTATATATATATATATTATACCCAAAGTCAAATTTGTTTATAAATATATTATATCGTTGAATTGTAAATTATATTTATAAAAATTTAATCTTTATCATTTTATTAGCATTTTAATTATGTACTCAGTGGAAGAAGTAAATAAAATAGCTGTAAAGTTGTTCTAGTTAATGAAAAAAATGGAGACCCAATGCGTGTTGAAGTTTCAATTCAATAACCTCGAATCTCTACTTGTATAAAGAGGACCTGTTCCATTTCACAGTGATGTCTTTTATTGAATTGAATTGAATTCAAGGTTTTTTCATTTGAAAATTGGTTGACCTAATTGATTTATTTTAGGTCTATAAAAGGAAGTTTCTTAGATAATAATGGGTTTTGTTTTGTACGAGATGAGTCATTGTCTCATTGACCATATTTCATGTGTGTAGTGCTAATTGTCCTATGATGTTTGTATTTCATAAGATTTGAAGGACATGGTCGTGTCCAGTCATGGGTCGGTTCGGGTTTGGATTTTAGATGCAAAATATGTGAGTTTGCCCAGCTCGGCTCATAAATTTCCAAAGAACACTCAATATGAACCCGAACTAGCCATATGTTACCTGAACCTACAAATTTTTGGTTTGGTTTTCAGGTGCACGCGACTTCAGGTCTAAATTGTCAACTCTAATCCAAGTTCGGCTTGCGCACCACAAGAGTATTCCCGCATCAGGTGATCTTAAAGGGCAGGAGTCTTGTGCACTGATCCGTCCTTTCATTGATTAGGCATGCGCAACATACTTACATTTTCAAACTATGATGTCTTAAAAGGTTAGTCATGCGCAACATGCTTACATTTTTAAACTATGATAAGTCTCATGCACTGAACTGTCTTTTTACTCGTTAGTCATGCGCAACATGCTTACATTTTCAACTATGATAAGTCTCATGCACTGAACTGTCTTTTTACTCGTTGGGTATGTGCAGCATGCTTACATTTCCAAACTATGATGAGTTGGCTGATGAGCTCTTTAGCCTAAAAGTTCAAATATTTCCATTCCAGCTCCAAAATACCAAGCCAATAGCTTTTCTATTTTGAAGAGTCTTCACCATGTGGCACACTCTTTATGATATAGATGATCATCAGTTTTGTATTCCTCGTTGCCCTAGTTTTGTTTCTTGTGCCTAACGCTCACGGATAAAACTAGCCCCACTCATGCAAGATGGGAGTTTAAAGTGCCACAGGGCCAGTTCTCTGTCCCCGTGACACCAACCTTGCTTTCGCTACTCTTCCTAATACACTTTAGACATCATCGTTCATCAACGTTTTAGTAAAAAAACCGGTCTCAAACTCAAAGGCTTGAGGTTGATCATTCTAATTATTGTTGGACGTTAAAAACAATGACCTCTTCTAAGGAAATATTTAGATATGACTAGATGGACGAACAAGAGATTTTCTTTTTCCTCGTCAAATATCTAAACCTCTCTACATCAATTTCTTTCTACTTAGAATTACACTAGGCTACATTTACTTAAAAAGGATAGTAAGAAAATTACAGAGAAAAAAGATCTTGATTAAGTACCTTTTACTCATCAATCGTCACCATCGGACAAGTAAAAGATCACCTTTGTTCTGTATTGGGCGCAGCTTTCAGTTTCTCGAGCTGCTTGCGGAGATAAGCCTGCCTCAATTTCTCACGACGTGCTGTTGCCTGTTCTTGCCTGCGCAATTTTAGCTCCGATACCTTTTCTCTGGCCTCGTTTGCTTCTTCATGAATCTCCCTGAAAATGACGTAAAATAATTGAACATTTATTTGAGGAAGGTCAGGAAATACCAATGAGCAAATCAAAACAAATAAATAAAATATAGGCCAAGTAGCTTTTCTTATCGGTGATAAAATAACAAAGCCAATATATTGTTAATGCTCTCATGCAAATTTTAGTGTGCGATAGATTCGACTTCAATGCTACTTTTCAATGGTCTATACTATATGCATAACTTACTAAACTTGAACCTAATTCTCTCATGCAAGTGACAGAGTCGAGATCAACAATCGAGACATTTTAATTGCACCTCTCATCGTACCAAGAAACTTTTCAGAAGTAAGAACGATTTATATGCTTGTTAGGTTCATCGCGAATTTTATCGATAAACATGCATTGCGCTAACTGCTAAGTCAAACTATGGCTTGAGAAATTCGACAAAGTAGTATTTGTGTTTGGCCCAGTTAAAACGCACAAAACAAGTAATGCTCAATTATGAGTTCAAACTTTAAACAATTATTTGTTAATATCATACATCACTCTTATAAATTATATTACTTAAAATGCAAAGTTTTGTCGTTAAAACAAGTTATTTTGGGCAAAGTTGTGTCATAAAATCATGTTGGATCGGGTCAAGTCGTGTCATGCGTGTTGAGTTGTGTCATGAATCCAATTAGATGTGTTACATGAGTTGTATCGTGCCAACACATTTATGAATGTGACGTAGTAATGTTGACTCATATATCACAAACCCAATTTTCAACGCGACACGAACACGACTTGTTAGCATAAATTGTAAGCTCTAGTTATCCGTATACCAGTTTATGATGTAATTTACCCCTAAGGAGCAGATATTGAGAAATTTTTATAACCTTATTCTGCAAAAATAATACACAACCGAAGAAAAGCCTTACCTGACAAACTGCTTGTATTGATTATTGTCTTTTGCTCCCACAGCACGCCCAAGGCCTACTCGTTTTGTATTGAAAAGCGGAGAGTCGTCATCCCCGCCTTCTTGACTCCGTGGCGGTAATGTAGCATTACTTTGTGTCTCCGGCAACTCATTCTGCTCACAGTTCTTCTGGAAAAAATCAACACAATACTTTTCCTTATCTTCTTCGTCGGATAGCTCTCCTCTTACTAGCTTATCATACAACTCCGCCTTCTTCTCTAGTGCCGCGTAGCTGACCGATCCATCCTGCACTGCTTTGAGCTCGAGCTTGTCCCTGAAATTTTTAACAACAAAACATGATTTATTTTCAGCAGAGTTAACCCGTGCCTAGAGGCAGTTGCGTATTTTATTAAACAGACTCATTGTGAGAATCTTATCACCATTGTGAAACACGTTTTTAGTAAGCAAAGAAAGAATTTTCGCCACAATGAAAAGAGAAAAGGAAAATGTGATTAGGCGTAGAGCTGGCAATTTGGACCCTGATTAATTTTTGGATTGGGTTTACGATATATAAAAAAAAAACTCAGATCAGGTAACCCGCACATTTCCCGTGCCCAGCATCTCTTTTTGGGTCAGGTTCATGTCAAGGATTTCAACCCGTGTAAAAAACGACCCAAGATCCAAATTGACAACTCTAATTGATCGGTCATCGAAGTCTGGTTGATAAATTATTCATTACAATCAAAGTTGCTATAGGTTCAAGTCAATTGTGTTTTCATTTCACAGGTATTCTATGTAACATGGAAGATGCACCGAGAAACCATATTGAAATAGCCATCTACTAAAGCAATCAAGACTCAAGAGTAACAAGAGATGGACTTATTAAAAGAAAAAACAAAAGCAATGGGACAGTGGCGAAATATGGATTCCTCTTAAATATAAAAGTAAAAACAAAAACCAAGGTGAAAGTGGTTAATGGTTTTTAAGTACAATTAAATACGGGTCAGCAGACCTTACAATCAAAGTCAAGAAGAATCATGAAGGAGCCTCAACTTGGTCCATCTTACCCAACTTGTTTCCAAACACAAACAAATGGCGGGATTGTAAAGCATAAAACTCCCTATTCTTCTCAAACAGCACTCTCAAAGAAGTTTTCGGCCATCCAATTGCTTAATTTCAAAACCTGATAACTGGGTTTATGCTACAAACATACAAGTTTGGACGCAGCACACGCAATTGACAAGTAACTATCAGAAAATCGCAATCACAGTTGAAAGAAAAACCCCTACACACACACACACATATATATATACACATTACACACACACACACACATATACGCATATTCAAGTTCGGATGCAACACAATAACTAGTCAGGAAATCAAATAACTCAAAACTATAACACAATTATAAGCAGCGGCTAAAACACAATCACACCTACTGACAAAATCCGATAGCAAAATCACTACCACAATCACAAGTACCTATTATGAAATCCAGGAAGCACAACCAAAGCCCACAACATAAACACAATCAAACTCAAAATTATTGCAACCCAATATAGCTAAAACCTCGGAAATGAACCACAATCACAATCTCAATCTCAATAGCCAAAACTCAATACATAAACACAATCAAAATAAAAACTATCACAGTCACAATCACAAGCAAGAGGTAGCACACCCAAAACCCACAACATAAACACAATCAAACTCAAAATTATTGTCAACCCATCAGCTAAAACAGAACAGCATAATTAAGAAGAGAATGAGAATGGAAGATTCAATACTTGAGAGCGCGAGCCTCGACGCCGGAGTTCTTGAGCGACAAGGGGTCGTGGGAGGCGATTTTCTTCTTGGCGCGGTGGAATTCGAGAGAGTCGGATCCAGAGAGCTCCTTCGATTTCTTGTTCTCCTCCTGAGACTGGTACAGATGGGCCTTCAGCTCCACGATCGAAGAAGGTCCGACTCCGGCGATGGCGCGATGCTTCTTGGGCATGATGGATGATTCCGTCAGCCATCCCAGCGATTCCACCACCACCCTCTTCTTCTCCTTCGCTCCTTCTTCCACCATCTTCGAATGAGAATTTTCGATCCTCTCCTCTCCTCTGTGTTTCTGGGTATTGAATAATTTGAATCTACGTGAAACTTAAAGGGCTTGGTGTAAATTGGGGTTTTTTGGGTGTGGTATTTAGAATTTGGTTTTATTGGATTGAAATGTTGAATTACAGCTGAATATTTGGGGTTTGGTTTGGGTTTTTTTGGTACTCGTTTTGAGAAAAGCCCAACTTGAATCCTATTTTAAACAAATGGGTTGGTTCTGGTTTTAGATCACGGGTCGGGTATGGGTTAGAGCGGACAACTATTTAGTCGTATTGTGACACGTCCAATATGCATATTTAATGGTATAATTGTAAAATTAACGCTAACAGCGTGCTGAACATGTTGGAATGTGTCATGTCAAACATGTTGGGTCGTATTCGTGTCGTGTCAACATGCCTCAGTTATTTATCATGGTCATATTTTGTGCTCATTAACAAGTCGTAACACACAGTTAACTTTCAACACAACATAAACACAACACGAGCAAATTGTCACTCCTAGGTTGGATTTGAGTGTTAGATATACCCCGAAAGTCGGTCGAGTCCATTCCATATGACCGGAACCCACTTTGTGTGGTTCAATGTTAGGTTTATGCAGATTCAAGTTCATTTTTAATGGTTTTTTTTTCTGTGGGATGGATGATCATTGAAAATGTTAAATATGTTAAGTCATCCTATTAATAATGGAAGAACCAATTTGGCATAATATAATTGAGAGACCAAAATGATTAAATCCTGATAATTTGGACCCAAATTGGTAGTTAATCCATTTATTAATGATAATAAAAACCCTAAAAAATAATTTTTGGAATGGGTCTTTTAAAGAAAAATGGATAACTTTTTTTTTTTTTTTGAAGATCAAATGGATAGCTGTTCATGTAACAAGCACAAAGTCACAGACCATCTAAACAAATTAAATTCAGCAATACAAGAGGCAAACAAAACACAACAGACAATCCATAACCTCAAATAAAATCTGGTATACTTGAAAAATCTCAAATTTAACAGTATCCGAGAAACAAAATTGAGCAAAGCAAAAGTTTCTACCAAAAATTGTCATAAAACACGACTCTAGCATCTCACCTTATAGAGCTTGTTCATCAACTAGACAAGTTACATGAACAAGTTGGGCCTCGACGCCTTGTATGTGGTCTTGAGCTTCCTGCTTGGTGGCCTCACCTTCCTGAACACCAGCGGGAACTTGATCTTCGAGTTGTGGAATTGCTTGGTGCTCTCCCTCTTGCAAAGCTTTGCCGGGATGGTGGCGGTCTTGATGATCTGGATGCACGGAGACCTCACCCTGTGGCGAGAGGCCATTTCAGTGTACATTTGCTCGACAGCTCCGTTGAGGGTGGTGTCACGGTACTCCTTGTACATGTTGTGATACCCGGTTCGACTCTGATAACGCAACCAAATACCGTAGTTGTTGATCTTGGTTGGGTTCTTCTCATAGATCTACAAAGAAACTTCTATTAGACACACAAAGCTATGAAATTTAAAAAGCTTAAATTATTAAGATATAAGAAGAGTTGGTCTAAAAAAATTTGCAAAGAAACTAATGTTAGATACACCGAGCTATCAAATATTATAAAAGCTTATAATACTGATCTTGTTTGGATTCTTCTAAAAAAATCTACCAAGAAAATTTTATCATATAAACAGAATCTATAAAATACAAATATATGGAAGATACAATTATACAAAGTCCTATTAGATATTCATCAAGGTGATCGATAAGTCAGAACCTAATAGACTAATCACAGCATACAACCAGAATGCAATAAATTTTGAATCAATTATTAAAACTATATACCTCATTGATAGCAAGAACTTGACCATTGCTCTTCTTGACCTTCTTCAACTTCCTCAGAAAATACCTGTAAAAAAACAAACAATGAGTAGGTGGCTCATTACAGAAACACCATTTTCAAGTATAAACAATGGTCGACTTTCAAAGGCCACAAAATCACCACCTACCAGAACTTGGACTTTGCACGAACTTCATTGGTAGCCCAAAGCTTCATGCGGAAAATCTTTGGTTGTGCATCTGACTCAGTGGGGAGAGCCCTCCCAACAACCTGATACTGGTGAAACTGCATTCAACCAAATGGTAACAACATAAGCTGAAAAACCTAGAAAACAGCTCCATAGCTAAATAAATTAGAAACAAAGGCTAAACTGATACAAACCAAAAAAATCCAACAAACTTGCATATCAGTATTTTAATCAATAATCAAACAGAACTACGCAAAAACCTAAAAATTACATCTAAATCCCAGAAAAATACAATAACATATAAAATGATTTCAAATATACTAGATCTATACAATAATCAAAATCTTAACTCAGTTCTCAACCAGTATGTATTGACAACAAGTTAAAAACTAGAAAACAACTCTTGCTCAATAATTATTAACTAAGTTCAAATTCAAAACACAAACCAACAAACCTCTGTACTTCAATATTTACCAAAACATCAAATCATGTTTATTATACATTCTGGACAAAGCATTTTATCAACAATTGTACAGAGCCACACACATTAGAATTACATAAATATGCTAAAACCAAAGTTGAATCTATATAATAATAGATTATTTACCTCAATTTCTAACCAATAAACAAACTAAAATAAATATAAAATTACTTTCCCAATAGCTCAAAAACCTAGGAAACAACCCTAAAGCTCAAAACCTCAGTAACCAGGTTCAAAATGAAAACACAAATCAACAAATCCAGTTTCTTATGCTTTCCATGCTCAGCATTTTATCAACAATTAAACACAATCCCACAAATTCAAGCTAAATACCTAAAAATATAATTAAATACAAAATGCTCAAATCTAAGCCATCTCTACGTTATGATCAAAATTTTAACTCAATTCTCAAACAATAAAATACAAAAACAAAATAAAAATGATTTTCCTCTACTTACACTAAATTTCCCATCAAACAAACAGATCAGTAGGATGACAAATTTCAAATTGAAAACACAAATCAATGGAGCATACATATTTCACCATTTACCATAACATCAAATCCAGTTTATAATGATCTCCATCCTCAGCATTTTATCAACAATTAAACAGAACTCAACACACACACTATAAACTGCAGCCAAATACCAGAAAATATAATTACATACAGAATGCTTAAACCTAAGCTGTCTCTAGGTTAGAATATAAAAATCTAACTCAATTATTAACTAGTAAAAAGCCTAAAACTAATTAAAAATAAATTTCTTCTCGTCTCACTGCATTTCCCTTCAAACAAACACACCGATCGGAGGACAAAATTCCACTACAAACACAGAAACACTGATCTACGAAACCAAAAACACAAGGAGAACAAATAAAAAAACACGAAAACTACATTCCGCAACCAGATTTTGAGAAGAGTATAGATCTGAGAAGCTCTGTTTCTTCAAAAGGGAAAAAGAACAAGCAGTCGAACGAGAAGAGAAGCTTGTTACGTACCCTGAAAGTAACCATTTCTGCTGTGAAGGTCGAGCTCTGCTCTCTCTCTCTCTCTCTCTCTCTCTCTAAACGAAGAAGACGAATAATTAGGGTTTTCGGTTGCTTTTATATGAAACGGAGCCAGAGGCGCTGAGGGAGTGAAAACCCTAAGGCGTGGAGTTTGTATTTTAAAGTGACCTGCGGGTGATGAAAATACATAAAGCTTCGTTATGGTTTTACACGTGGCAGTCCAGCTGTACTTTCTCTATTGGGACAAATAAGAGTATAGTTTTTGAAGAAAATTACTTATGTTAGAGAGAGCAAGATGGTCGGCCATAATATAAAGAAATCTGAACGACATTTCGTGCTCACAAATTTATTAAAACGAGTACGAATGTTTTAATGTGAGCTTACATCTTAACACTGACATGGTGGTTACAACTTTTTGACTTGGTGATATCTTATAGCTTTATCGAAGGGAGGTGAATCATTCCATCAGGAAAGGGAGTAGAGTAGCGGATGCAATGGCTAATGTTGGTCATAATCTTGATACGAGTTTGAGATTATTATGGTCTATGCTGGTCAAGGTGACCGAGCTTGTAAGGGAGAACTTTCGGGTGTTTCCATTCCTCGTATATGCATGCCAATGCGGGCTTAATTGGGTCGGACATAAAAACGCAAATGTTTTTGTTGAACAAGATGCAAAATTCGAACGTTGAGTTATATTCATTCTTTTTATAATTAATTTGGAACTCAGTATAAGTTTTAACATTTGATTATATAATTTTATCGACATTATCTATAATGAAGAAAAATGTTGCATAAATTGAACTAGAGCTCAATTCCGATCTGATAATTTTCAAATTGGAATGAAAAACCCACACAAATTTGAAACCCAATGTTAAAAATTAGAATCCAAACCGCTTTTAGGCCATTTTCAAGTTAGTTATTCACAAATCGACAAGACCCAACTCCAAAGCGACCCAAAACCCGATTTAAAAACTCTAAGCTGAACTATTGAAATCAAGCTCAAACTCAACCCATTCAAGCAATCGCTATTGAATAACCAAAACGTCACACACAAATGAGTCCATCATGAAAAAATATTGTACTCACCATTGCTACAAATTTATATTCACAAATCACAATGAGCTGAATAAACAGCAGAAATTACAAAATATTACTTTCATTCATATGTATAAATGAACTATTTTCCAACTCCTGTGTTTCAGGAACATGAATTGGTAACATTTTAAACACACCATTCATATGTATACAATACGAGCGCGACACAAAATCAATATTGCCTTTACAGATCTCCGACCAAATTTACAATAATTTACCAATCATTCCAACTCACTCTGCTCCAATCGTTCCAGATATGCGTTCCACTCGTTAAGCCAAAAGTGATGGCGATAACCGCAAGAACAGCCTGGTCATCCAAAACAAAGAAATATACATGTGAGTAAGGAAGACGGAGTACTCAGTTTTGTAACTAAGGAAGTGTTAAGAGGATTATCTCAGCTAAAAGATTGAACTGATAGTTGAAGACATCATGTTAACTGTGTACTTTAACAAACTTCGTGCAAAAGTCCGTTACGGCTTTACACGGGTCCATGCACATATCCTCTTTTGGCATTTGTGCGGGCTATGTACCATGTTAGAGGACCATCTCAGCTATAAGCTCGAGCTGGCAGTTGACGACATCTTTTTAACTTTATACTCTAACAAGCTGCATGCAAAAGTCCATTACGGTTTTGCACAGGGCCCATGCACATATCCTCCTTTGGCCTTTGTGTGGGCTCCCATACCACGTTAGAGGACTAAAAACTCGAGGAAATAGTAGAATATAACTTTTTAACTTAATATTCTAACAAGTTTTGTGCAAACAAAAGTCCGTTACAGGTTTGCACATGACCTATCTATGCACTTATTCTCATTTTGCCTTTGGCCTTGATACCATGTTAGAGGACCATTTACACTAAAAGCTCGAGTTGATAGTAGAAGGGATCATTTTGAGTTTTGAAAATTATACCCTGACAAGGTCTCAGGTGCAAAAGCTTGTTACGTGCTTTGCACATGTCCTTTTGACTTTGTTCCGGTTATGATATCGTGTCAGAGGACCATCTAAACTAAAGGCTCAAACTGATAGTTGAAGGCTTTATTTTAACAGTGTATATTCTAATAACAATAGTTGAAAGCCTTATTTTAACTTTATACGCAAATCGAGGCGCAACAAAGTTGCAAAAATGACAATAAATTGTCTTCATACAAAAGCCATCAAGGCAGTTTTAACATTTGAACCGGGATTTGCGCCTCTTGAATCAAGTTAATTAGTCAAATTGCACATAAAATGAACAAAGTTATTTATTGAACATCTAAATTAGAGCATATAAATTTGGACCCGAAACCCACACCTCTTGTGGGTTGAATTAGGGATAGGTATTTTCAACCCAAACCCAGGAAAAAACAACTAAAAATCTATATTGCAAGCTCTAATCTAAAATTATGCTCATAAAGGAGCCGAACATACTGCCATTGTATCATCAAATAACATATTCCAAGAACATGTATCTAACTAGCCACTCTTTACTTGGCCAAAACTGGTTTTTGAATGAAAAGTTATTAGAAATATTAATCAACTAGCTTAAGCCTATAATCAGCAACAACAAAAAAAAGTCAGGAACATGATTTTAGTGATCCTTAATAAAAATAATAATAATAGGTGCTGGATAGTGAGACTTACTGCTATTGTGCAAGCAACATAACCAGGTTTTTCTCTGTAATCCACTCGCACACAAAGCAGAATAAAAGCTCCAAGATACCAGGGAATTGCACCAAGAAAGAATCCAGTAATAAACCTTGCACACAATTTCAAATTAATATCATCAGAACAATGCAACAGGAAACACATTCAGATCAAACAAAAAACAGAAGTGAGATGTTGGAAGGATCTCGTGGGAGATTCTAGTTTGATTATATGTAATATCAATTACAGTGATGTCAAAGTTTTGCATAATTTCTAGCAATTCAGAGCTAATTAATAAGGGGGTGACATGCACATTTTTACTGATTTTTCTCACCAACTTCCTCCTCCACACATTTATACTCCTATCTTTCCTTATCGTTCAGTCCTTCCCCAAATAGACATCCCATTCAAATTCTTCTTCTCTTGGTTACCCATTCACAACACCCATCCCAGTTGTTCATAGTACACCTATGGATTATTGGTTCATTTTGAAACAGAAAACTGTGATTCTGGTTGAACAATGCAAAGTGTGAGAGAAGACGTTGGCAGTGCATATGAGAAAAAATTGACTCAAATGTGTGTGTGCGCGCGTGTGTGTATCTATATATATATATATGGAGAGAGAGAGAGAGTTTCAGTGAGTAATTACTCTTTTCAAAGATGGGGGGTATGTAATATAGTGAAGGGCTTTAGTGGATGATTCCAGTAGATTATCACACTAGCACTGTTATTAAAATTTAGGATTTCAAGGGTTATATCAAGGAAATAATCATTCTCTTACACTTGCCTTATCTCAGCCTTGCCTAAAGCTCAGTCCAAATGCATCAAAAGAAAGCATACATTATTTGTGTCCGTATATCACTGTCTCATACATTATAAATTTCTCAAGCAAGATACAATCATTGATCTTGTAACATATGCAGTATATTA
This sequence comes from Pelargonium nanum, assembly GCA_036897485.1. Classification (NCBI taxonomy): domain Eukaryota; kingdom Viridiplantae; phylum Streptophyta; class Magnoliopsida; order Geraniales; family Geraniaceae; genus Pelargonium; species Pelargonium nanum. Next base: position 12,314 of record JAYMTF010000211.1, read on the forward strand.
ACTTATCTCATCCATTAATGAAATGTCACACTTCTAGGAAATCATTATTAAAGCTGAATCCCTAATAATAGTGTGTGGCCAGTGTATATAGGATAAAATATTCAATAACTCAAGGCCATCGCTGGGCTGAGCTAATAAAAGAATCACAATTATTCAGCAATTTAATCATTATACAACTAAACCATTAAAGTATTAATGTTTTTCTCCATCAACTATTTGTTCAAGTATAATAACTAGAAAGATAAATAACATAAATGAAAAAATAATCAACTTGAACTTACAATATCCAGCCAACACCAAGACCGCAGCACGGAAGGCGTGGTTCTCTAACTGGTGTCCCCTCAACAAGAACATAACCTTGAAAAAAATCAAAATGATAATTATAAATATGAATATGGAAGTTAAAGGTCATGCAAAATACTCGTAAGCAAACTGCCAAACAGATCTCATGCACACCAAAACATAATCTTTTTTTCAAATAATTTTCTTTAATGTATAGGCTATGGAAATCTTTAGTAATTCCTGAAAATCTAAAGTAAACCTTTTTAGTCTTAAAGCAGCCCATTGAGATTTTACCAGGTAGTTTCTAAGTTAAAGCACTAATACTACAAAATTCTTCAAAGATGACCAAATTTAGTTAAAGAAAAATGTTCTGTTTTGCGAAACACTTGATTTCCTAGTTTCTCATTTCCGCCCACTTTCCTTGGGCAACCCCAACGAAATTTCTCAGAAAACACAAATTCTCTAAATTAAGTGCCAATACTGCCAAATATCTTCCCTTCGGTTGTTCTACACTATAGACCACAACAGCAGCTCAACTAATCTCTACAATTTCTCTTCCTGTAGCAAGGAGCCAAATGTACAGCATAACAAGGTTAGAAGGCACAGCCACTGAACTCGAAGCAAGATTCCAGTCAATGTCATTTATCAACGGCATACCTTTAGCATGACGGATCAGCTAGGAAACGGTAAATACAAATGCAAAAAAAAAAGCTAAAGAGAATGAGGCAGGATAGCTTGTGAATCTCATAGCCTTCAAAGCATTATGTGAATATAATCAATCTCTTCTCGATAGAACTATTAACTTTCTGAAACAACACATGCTCCCTCAAAAATCCGATAATATTAATATGTACAATCTTAATCTAAGCAAAGCATAGCCATTACTTAGTCCGCAAACATATCACAACTTCTCCCCGAAATACACACAGATTTCATATGCAACTCAATGATTTCACTCATCGGTTCAATATTTTTTTTTTTCAATTCCATAACCAGACAAGCAGTTCCATGCAACAGTTAAATAATAAGCAATAAATCCCAATTTTCCCCATCGGAATAACTGAATCTCCTCCACAAAATCAACTTATTTGTTCGAATCAGTCAATAAACTAAGCTCAAAATTCACACGCAGCTCAATTCTTTAACCAAACAAGCAAATCGCTTCAACAATTCAACAAAATCAACAAATCTCATATTTTCCCCATCATCACACAGCTCAATAGTTCAAGCAACCATGCAAAATAACCTCAACAATTCGATAAATCAACAAATCTCATATATTCTCATCATCACGCAGCTCAAATCTCAATAGTTTTAAGTACAAAAAATCACCTCAAAAATTCAATAAAAATCAACAAACATAAAAAAAATCCCAATCATATAGAATAAAAAACGAAATTAGCATGTTTATTCAAATCAATCACCAAAACACGCCCTAAATCCATATAATCACAAACCTATCAACCCTAATCAGACAAAAAAGAAGAAGATATAGATCAAAGAGAGTACCAGCTGGAACCGTTTGGTAACCAATCGTATAGTACTGAGGAGCGCCACCGAATTCGTTCCGTCGACAAAAAGGATTCCAACGCGAATTCACATCGACGGCGACGCTGTCGAGAGGTGCGGCGGGCTGAGGGAAACCGACCACCGGCTGCGGCGGCGGATGGTAGTAGTTGGCGACGCCCTGGAACGTGCCGTACTGGTAGTTGCGGCTCTGCTGGTCGCCGATCACCGACGCTTTGCTCGTCCCTTCTTCGCTCATTTTCGGGCGATTTTGGATCGAAGTTAGGGTTAGGGTTTCGTGGCGCGAAGGGAAGAGAATTGGTGATCGGCTTTTTGTGTCTCGTTGGCGTGAACGAGGAGATGACAGATTTTCTGGTAAAAACTGTAATTTTATCTTTGATTAGCGCTTTTTTAGTGGGTTCGAAACCCGGCTCCGTGATCCGACCCGAACATGCATCAGAGCTCGGTTTAGAGCTGACAATTTAGATCCGAAATTTAATTTGATAAAAATCCGATCTGGTCCATTTCAGACTGTATCAGATTTTTCTTGCGAAGAAAAGAAAAACTGACCCGGTCGGATAGGATCGGACAAATCCGTTGATTTTACATAGAAAAATTTGAAAAATATCCAATATAAATCGATCGATTGTCACCAAATTGACATGTTACTATAACTCAAGTAGAAGCAAACCCGACATGGTAGCAAATACTCTGAAGACGGTGATTTCTTCTGAACCTGACATGGAAGCAAATACTTTAGTACGAATCACATAAAATGATAACTGGTGACGTTCATATTAGACGCTTCTCGACAATTATGAGTCTAAACCGACCTGCACCCTAAATCATGTAGCAAGAGAAAACACACTACCCAATTAGGTCGACTCATGTGTAGTCGTTTCCACCCGATTACGTAAATCTTGACTCGTAACTCAAATTTATATATATTAGACGCATGTGTGTACAGATTGATAGAGTATTTTAATATGACTCGAAAGAAGTTCAGATCGAAACAAACAAATAAAATACACAATTTTAGCATACAACGAGAGAATATGTCTAATCCAATTCGATTCAACCCATAATTTTTTGCAGATAAAAATCATCGCCTCCTAAAAATTGTCTTACATAATCGGTTATAGATCGGATTGAATTTCAAATAAACATCATCATCAATTTAAATTATGAAATGTCTAGAACATTGTGGTTGACTTTGAATAGATGTACATGTGAGTAAACAAAAAGATAAGGACAAGGACAAGAGAGCTGTCAAGGCTAAAATAATTGTCTCTTCACTGTTAAATACCAATCAATGTCGCATGCATGAATGCGACATACAAACCTTAATTTTATCCTTGAAAACACCATCATTAACATTGACATTAACACTAAAATTTGCTATTTCTCTTGGATTTTGTAGCATCTTTTTATTATTGAAATCTACATCAATATTAAATTTACAAACATTTATAAGCAAAAAAATGTATAAATCATGCAAGAATCATCAATTTTCCTTTATTTTGTGTCTTTTGCCCCCACACTTCCAACCAAACAATGCATTCAAATTCCACACACTTCTCCAAAGAATCCTAGCCCTCCATCCAAATCTTTACACACCCACCCCAAATAATTTTTAAATAAAGCAATCTAAATAACACACTTTTCGGGCTTTTGACTAATTCGCCCTCAACAATCGTGGAAAATAACAATTAACAACACTTATCCGATTTTCAACCGACCTAACAATATGAGCCATGAGCCTAAAATGGACAGTTCGAAAAGTTCACGCATTAACACCCATAATCCGTCCTGAAGTGACAAAGTGAGTTGTCCAGTAAAAACACGTTCGTTTTTCGGCTTGACCAGTTCAAGGTTGCAGCCCAACCGTGCGATGGTGTTTTCGTCATTTCGGGACAGATTATCTACTGCACCGTGGGGACAAATATACTTTACAATCGTCTTTGGGACAAATAGTGGGAACGTACATGATCTCATCGCAACCTTCCGTTCTATGCCTCTTGAAATCGACCATCGCAGTGAACATAGCGATGAAGAGAACTAGGTGATTCAAAGCGTACCTTTGGCCCACGCACTGATGGGGCCCAGCTCCGAAAGCTAAGAAGTTTCTCTTGAAAACCCGGTCCTCTTGCCGCTCCACCGAGAACCGGTCCGGGTCGAACCGATCCGCCTCCGTGAAGCCTTGAAACGAAGACTCAAAAACGGACGGAAACACAATAGTTCCTTTCGGAATCGTGTACGATTCGGTCAACGCAAAGTCCTCGCCGGCGATGTGCGGCACCATCGTCGCCGGAGCTCGGTACCTCACAACCTCACGCGCCACCGCAAGAGTGTACCTCATCTCCGCAAGCTGCTCGGCGGTGATCAAGCTTCCGGATTCCGGCGACCAAATTCCGGCGACTTCTTCTCGAACCTTCCTCAGAACCTCCGGGTGCGATTCTAGAAGCGTCACCGCCCAGAGCAGCGACGACGTCGAAGCGTCCTGAGCCGCGAAGAGGAAATCGAACAAGTGTCCACCGAATTCGCGAAAGGAGGGCCGAGAAACCGCCTCCGATTCGCTCCCGGCGGTTTCTCGGATCGTGTCCTGCATCCAGAAATCAATCAAGCACGACGGTTCCTCGCCGCGCTCCATGCGCTCCACACTCCGCTCCGCGCACGCTCCGAGCGCGCCCACCAGCCGCTCCACCGCGAACCGAGCGTTCCGGAACGCGAATCCGGGAAGGTCCACCGGCAGCTTCATCAACCCCACATTGAACAAATTATAATCCGCCTCGAACCGCCGGCGCGATTCGTCGGCCAAATACGGCCCCACAAAAACCGTCTGCGACGTCTCCAAATTCATGTCCCTCACCAACAGCCTCATCGCCACCGGAGAATCATCTTCTCTGGCGGCGGTGAGCCACCGCCGGATGTGCCGGAAAATGATCCGCTGCTGGATCTCAGTGTAGGTTCTGAGAGCTTTAACGGTAAAATTCGGCGCGATCCGGCGGCGGAGACTTTTGTGATCTTCACCGAACATGTAAATCAGGTTGTGCTCGCCGAAGAGCTTTTTGCCGAACGGGTGGCCGACGAGGTGGAAGGCGTCGGGCCGGACATTGGAGAAGATTTTGTGGGAAAGCTCCGACGAGCGGATAAAGATTATGAACTTTCCGACGATGTAGTTAGCTGAAAATCCGGAGGATTTTGCAAACCGGGTTTGGGCGTCCCAAAAACGGGTCGGGTCCCGAACCAAATTGGCGGCGTTGCCGAGGAAGGGCACGACGAGGAGAGGCCCCGGGACGGAGCGCTTCTTTTTGAGATAGGAGATTTGCTCGAGGAAGACGAGGAGGGCGACGAGAGATACGATGTATGGGGTTAAGGTTGCGAGCGTGGCGGTTATGGAGGCGGAGAGGGTCATGGTGGTGGTGGTGGTTTTGGCCGGAGATGGGTTTTTTCCGGTGGTGGGTTTTTGTCTTGGGGTGGAGGGAGATATGGGTTTATATAGAAAGTGAGAAAGGTGATAGTGAAGTGAAAGCTATAGCCTATAGATAGGGCCAGGATTGTTATGAGACTGTACGGAACCGAACCAAGACTGAATTTATTTGTACAGATAAATCGATAGATCGGAATGAATAAATTCGGTTCAAGAATTAAATTGAGCTCACTAAATGAGCGGATCAAAGTCCGGATAGTGATTATTTTTTTCCTGAAATTGCTCGACTTTTATTCAATCAAGTCATAAGCATCAAGTCTATAAACATTTTTCGGAATATCTCCGGAACAAATAAACAAACATACCCTCTGATGCAAAACTAGACAACCAAGTAAGCTCACGAGCCATTTTATTCTCATAGCGGTACACAAAAGAAAACATGACGTTCACAAAATCATTAATTAGCGTCAAACAATCATCTAGAAGCAGACGAACTCTCCCCGCTTCTGATTTCTCCAGCTGGACGGCCACCGTTGCCGTCCTTGTCTCTTCCGTCCCAAAACGAGTTACCTATATCTTTTACATTCATGTTGTAAAATGAGTGTCGTGTTTCGTTTATAAGAAGTTATCTATATCGGACAGAATAAAATCTATTCATATAAATTCGGTTCATTTTTTCGTTCAAGACCTAATTGTGAAGACAAAAAATGGGTCAAAGGGTCAAATTTATGAGGGTGTCTGAATTTTTGTTGGAATTGGAGAGAAACATAGGGAGGCAGAGGGAGTGACAGAGGCAGCTTTTTTTGGGTTGTGTTGTTTCTATGGAGGTTTGTCATTGGAATTGGACTTTGTGAACTGTTCTCTGGTAAATAAAAATGGCAGAGGGATTGAGAGAAGAGGACAGGTGACCACTTTGGTTTTGCCAGCTGGGTTACATGTATTGTTTGATTTAATGCTAATTCTTGTTTAGACTCGGGAATGGAGCTGACGAATCGAGTTTTAGATGCAGTTTTGTATGAGTTTGCTCGACCTGACTTAGTGATGAGCCGGTTTATTATATGCAACTTATACTCGTAAAAGTACGTTTTGAGTGGTTATGAGATTAGAGGCTGGTGTTCTTGGATTGAGTTATAATTTTGTCAGTTGAAATGAAATGAAGCAACGAACGTGAAAACTTGACTGTGTTGATAGTATATAATGTAATTTCACATTTTAGGGTCATTTGGAAGACATTCCGGTAGTTTTGGTAATTGTTGCACAATTTTTAAGTTTTTGGTGTAAACCACAAGTAATCGTCACTCGTTTTACAGTTTGAGGCTATTGTTGCTCGAAATTAGCCATGGATGTGTTTCGTGGGGTTCAAACCCGAGAACTCTTCCTACAAACTCATCACTCATTTATAAGTTTTCGTTAGCTTGTAATTTCGAATCTTTATATATCGTTGAACAACTAGATTTTAGTCCATATATGTTATTCAAACCCCATTCCCACTAAATGTTGCATCATAAGTGTTTCCGATGGGGTCGTAATCTACCTGAAATCCTAAATGTCATCACTAAGTCTAACGTCTAGCTAAAATAACATGTTTTGGTAGGATGATTAGTTTTAGTACCTTAAAAATTCGTTACTCTGAGTGACTTATCACACAATATCATTTTAATGTATGAATAACCAGTCCGGGCACATCCAGGTTTGATCCAGACCAGACCGTCAACAAAATATGAAGACCGGGTCCGAGTTTCTGTGTCCTAGTAAGAGATGAATAGCTCTAAACGCGACAAGATTGCAAAATGTGTGAACCTACTAAACACACTAATTTTGTACCATATGTATTTGCCGACCTAGTCCATAAATTTTTAAGAAACACCTGTTCCAAATATGATCTAAGAACAGTTGAGGTCCATTTTATGCAAGTTTAAGATACTCACAAATTCAAATTCAAATTGTCAACTCGTACAAATAAAGCAACTAAATTTTTTCCTATTTACTTTCACATGTTTAAAATTACTATAAATTGTTTCACGCTTTTGTTTATTTTAGTTAGTATGAGATTGTGTGTACCCTTTTGTGACGTGTTGTAGTTTACAAATTATCTGTTTTATTAATATTTAAATTACAGTAAAAAAATATATTAATTATTTTGAACCTACCTATATATATGAATGGAAAGTTATCAAGTAATTGAGCCATACCGTTGTAAAATACGTTGTACTCAACTTATTAGAATATTTATATTGTACACATTTTAATAAAGAATCCAAATGATTCGGCAATCATATAGATAAGATTCTTAATTTCTGTTAATTAAAAAAAATACTATAATATTTCGTATTATAATTTATTCAAATTAGAGACGCCAATTTGAGTCATGATATGTGACTTGATGTAAGCACAAATGCACAATAGAAATTTTAGTTGACTTTTTCGTTTTTATGTCTTATTCATGTCAAATATTTCAACATTTTACTTATCGTTCGTATCACTTGTTCCGTCTAACTCATTTAATTAAACGAGTTATAAAGAGGTAGTGCAATTCATTCATAACGTAACTATAGTTAATTTTTTTTTTGAGAGAACAGTTTATGTAATCTTTATAATGTATTGTATAAAAAATTATATATATAGAAATATATATGTCAAATATAATAAACGATTTATTTAACGTATGATCCATCTGATTCAAAGACCGTGTAAACTTTATTTTCACTTAAATTATAACATAAAATTGACAATTTGAATTCAAACTAAAAATACCCAAAATTCAACTCAGAAGAAAGAAGGAAACATATAAAATATGGTCGAGTCATTTTTGAATTCGTTAGATAAAAGACAAACTCGAACGCAGTCCACACACAAAACACATTTTTTTAATGTGAGAAAAATACCATGGCCCAACTTTGGCCTACCATAAAAATAAATGAACTGGTGATGATGGAACAGCACAAATTGTGTCGTGTTGCTCATAAATGTTTAGGTGTGTTTTATTTATAAAATTAATAATAATAATAATAATAATAATATGTAATGTGTGTCATGTTGCTCATAAATGTTTTATTTATATAATTAATACTAATATGTAACGAAAATGGCAATACCGATAATATGAAACAAACATAGGTTCCAATGCGAGTCAAAGACGGCCACAGAAAGAGAGATTCAGATTCGTAAAGTCACCAAAAAAAGCTTTACCATTTTCAATTTCCAACAAACACATTTTTGTCCCTCCTAATTTATTTTTAAATAATTTTGAAACAAAAAGATTCTTGGTGCAGGTTCATTTACCACATTTTTTCTTGTACTAGTACATTACACACTGAATAAATGTTTATTGGTTTGAAATTCACGTGTAAATTTAAACTTCATACTTGTGTTTCAAGTCGAGTTTGGGCAGAGATGTTTAGATTTTGGAGTTGAGAAAGTCTGATTTAAATCCAATTTAAAAGGGGTACGAGTTGTGTGTTTCGAATACTACAGCGAAAGTACTTGTGTGCAATGTGTGTTTATTTTTTTATTTTTTGACCTGGCATTGAAAAAACAAATCGGGATTTAGTGCCTGCAAATTCGAGTCTACATTTTCAGAGCTCCAGTACAAATCAACAATACAAAATTGTCAGATATATCTTTTTCCGGTATAAACCACATTTAACTCATATTCGAAGCTTAGACACAACCGAGGGTTTAAAATGTCATGTGGTGTGTTTAGTGAGATTGAACTCGAGAGCTCTTCTCACAATCTCAGTTTGCGTTGCCAACTGAACCGCAACTTTCAGATAAAACTTTTAGACATTTATCAATATGTGAACAAATATGTAATAAAATAATACTAAGCTTTCAAACAATTATCTTGTGTGCCGAAATAAATATACGTAACTAACATGCACCTTCGGGTTCATCTTTATTATCAACCTTTTACATATTTATGAAAACTCAAATTGTTACACAAAGGAGCAACAAGCTATGCCTAACAATACCACCTTATGGTTATTTTACCAAATTTATGTCATTTAAGAAACCCAAAACACTACCCCAAAGAGCAAATTGGCTGTTATTTTACAAATACCTATGAGCAAAAGGAGAAAATCCCTACTCACAGACACTAAGGATTTGGAGAATAAAGCTTCAAGTTTGACTAAAATAGGAAAAGAATGAGAAGCAAAATTTTATTCTTATAGCAACAATTTGTACAATAAAGTATTGAAGCATTGACCAAGAAAAGTAGAAGAAAAAAATAATGTAAGAAAATCAGAAAATGACCCATTTTTCTATATACTGAAGCAAATGATTTGAGAGCTTACTTAAAATCATGGCTGCTTTTTATTATTCCATAAACTTAATCTTTATTAATGATCTGCAAACCTAAGCAATGACAGCTTATCTCTTGCTTCTATTGTTTTTCTATATGTTCAACCAAATAAGTATCAATATTTTAATATACATATATATATCATAAATGGCCACTGATACTGGGATTGGGTCACCACATCTAATAGAGATAATGTTATGTCACTGATATCTAAAGGAAAAAGTGCAAATTTAGTCCTGAACTATCCAGAACGTGTCATTTTCGTCCCTAAACTATCAAACGAGCCAATTTAGTCCATAGGTTATTCAAACGTGTCAGTTTAGTCTAGACGATTTCAGAATCGAGCCAAATCAGGACATTCCGTCAAATACATTGACGGGAATCCGTTAAGTGCGCTGACGTGGCATTTTTATTTCTTTTGCCACGTAAGCAAACTTAATGGATTCCATCAAGGTATTTAACGGAATGTCCTGAATCGGCACACTTTTTGAAATACTTTGGACTAATTTTGATAGTACAGGAACGAAAATGTCACGATATGTATAGTTTAGGAACTATTTTGGCACTTTTTCCATATCTAAAAGAGTGGGACACACTCCCAATGCAATATTAAAAAATGCAATACATAGAGTAGTTATTAGAAGGATACTATTAATTTATGCACAAAACAATCATTTTGTAATAAAAGCTTAAGATAAAATGATAATCAACTATCCCAATTTTGTAACAGCTTTTAAAAATACTAAAATTAATACTAGTTAGAGTGTCGTATTTCTCTTAAACTCTCAAGGACTTGCTCCAAGGAACTCACAATCATAAAAAAACTACAGTGGAGTCTCATAAAAAAACTACAGTGGAGTCTCATAAAAAACTCACGGGCAGAAACACTATTTATTCTAATAACTATCGGCATGACACTTTAATACGAATACTCAACGGATAGATAGGTTGATTTGTATCATAAACTTGAAAATTGAGACAATTGTCGGGGTCTTGAAACCATTTTTGTTTCTAAATGTGCTCAAATATTCTTATATCACTCCAGTCAAAACTACAAATTAGAACCAAAATTGAAATGCAACATTGAACAAACACCACAATCCAATTGAAAATCCATAATTGCTGCAACAAAAGACCCGAACTGCTGACAAGATAGAAAAAGCTTAAAGCCTCCTACCCCTTCTACCACCCTTCCTACGGGTACTATCTGTGGGAATTGGAGTAACGTCCTCTGAAAGAGCAAAAAAGAAGAAGAAAAGAATACGTTAATGTCTAAACCTGGAGGAAGACTCACATAAAAGTAAATAAAGAGTACCTTACTATCTACATAAAAAGGAACCTACTCGGTAAACGGAATCGTGTTTATAAAAAATAACTAGAACTCAATTCATCTAGATATCAAACCTAATATTTATTATCAAGTGATAGTTCCGGGAAAACTAGAACTTGGAAATGGGTCAATGGGGCAGACTCGAGCCTACACAAGACGGGCCAAAAACGCAAGTATGCTTATCTGGAAACTTGCAGACAAAGTTCTTTCCTATTGAGCTATACAAATTCAGTAGAATGACAATGTATGGCACAAACCCAGTAATTTTTAACAAATAATAAAATGACCTGTAGCATGGATGAAAACTTAATGATTGTGTATTGGCAAAGATTAAAAAGTCAAATGACAGAATTGAATGAATCTTGCATAATTCATGATGCAATGAGGCTATCTAATTTAAACTTTCCTGAAATTCCTCAATTTGGTCATAACAGCTGGCCGCAACCTCAAATTGTAAGGCGCAACCTCAAATTGTAAGGCACCTAAGGAGTGACTGTTTATGACAACCCACTTCCACTCATTGATTGTGTATCAAGATACCATCTAATTTTATGCTCTTTAATAGCATGTGCGGGTGTTTGATGAAGGAAATAATTTATATAATGCAGCAATTTGAATAGCATGTGCGGGTGTTTGATGAAGGAAATAATTTATATAATGCAGCAAGAGTAAATGGTTAACATACCTATACGACCAATTCTCATTCCAGAACGAGCAAGAGCACGGAGAGCAGACTGAGCACCGGGTCCAGGTGTCTTAGTCTTGTTTCCACCAGTGGCACGGAGCTTAATGTGAAGTGCAGTAATGCCAAGTTCCTGAAATGTACAACATTGAAAGCCACAAAGTGATCAAATACTCAACGGTCAGAATATTACTTGAAAACAACTATATGGTTAAAGAAAGCAAAAATAAAAAACACACACTACATATCAAAGTAATCTAACAAACTCATTTGGTGTTGAAACGAAGTACAAGAAGAAAAAACCTATAAACTAAAAGCACAATTTGAGAGCTAGAAAAAACCTTGCATCTCTGGGCAACATCCTGAGCAGCAAGCATGGCAGCATAAGGGGATGACTCATCCCTGTCAGCTTTCACCTTCATCCCACCTGTTTGCAGAAAACAAAGTTTACATGAGACGGCAGTAAACCTATCACAAAATGTATGTTATTGAAAGCAAAAAGCCATAAGTGAGACAGTATAAAATCCACACCAACTCTCAAAAATGAAACTTCAATCTTATAGATGTGAGGAATCGTCCCCTAATATATGCATATTAGGTGATATTTATCTAAAATAGGATCCTGTGCTGGGTACTGATACTAGCCATAATTTATTCAAAGTAATCATTATGAATAACTTGACATACAATGCCTCAAATATAATATTGGTGCCAATAAGAGACAACATATACACTACACGAACAGAGGATTGTTCAATGGAAACAGTAATTTCAAAAATATTGATGGCACTTCTTCAATAGACAAATAAAAGAATTCCAAAACAAAAGTACAAACAAATGAAGATAATCCTTACCAGTGATGCGAACCATGGTTTCCCTCCCAGACAGATCAGTCACATGCTACAATTCAAACAATAATTAATTATACTTGGCCACAGAAAAATACACTACAATTGTTGATAGTCTCTACTGAGTACTTACAATAAATGTGTCATTGAACGAAGCAAAAATGTGAGCTACACCAAAAACATGCTCTCCTTCCCTGACAGCAGGTCCAAGAGTCACGGTCTCTTCCTTGGGCTCCCTAACCTTCCTCCTCGACTATGGGAAACCATAAAGTTTATAATCAATAAATCTAGTATAGTGCAAAACTAAACAAATAAGTCTAGTTGTGCAATTTTGGTGTTATATCATCCATATTACAATGATGTGCCAAAACTATAGTGCATAACATACTCTAGAACAAGTAAAAGCATATAATTAGTTCTAAGTTCTAACAAAAAGTACACAAATATTGTGCAATTTCAGTGTTAGATCATCCATTTCAAAATAAAATACAAAAATTATCGCAAAAATATGCTCTAGCACTGCCTAAATTACAGATACATGGATAAAATAATGAGCTCCACAAAATTTATATTTCATGATATCAAAATGAAAAATACACACTATAATATTTTTAAAATTCATAATAAGTAGCTAAATCAGATGCAGTGGATTTAACCTCGATAAAACAAATTGTGCAGTTTTCAACAAGTTGTTATCATTCTTAGAACTTAAATCCAGAAAATCGAAACATCACAGTGCCATCAAACTAGTACTACTAGATACAGCTCAATATACAATAAAAATTTATTGATGTAATCGAACTCTTGACCAATCTAAATTACAGATACAAGTACTACATTATGAGTACTGCACAAGTACTGAGCCTATATACAGGTTAAATCCAGGAAAAAAAAACAAACAACAACACACCATAATTTCGATAAAATTGCAACAATGCGAGCAATCAAACTAGCGCTTCAAGTTATAGCTCAACATCTTGAGCTAATTTGAACTGATGAATGTGAAAATGGACATATTCTAAGAGAACGAAGCAGTTTTTTAGATCAGAAACTGAGACGATAACAAGCTACAAATCAAGAGATACTCCAGGCAGAGAAGCATGGATCGGAGAAGAGGAAGCTGATACGAACTGAAAGTGAAGAGATCGAACTGAGAAAATTACGTACCATGGCTTCGAATCGACGACGAAAACGACGAGAGGTGTTGGTGTGGAGGAGGCGCGAAAGCTTTCCGTCGAACAGAGAAAACCCTAGAGAAGAGAGACGCGAAGCGAGACTCTGGTTCGATTTATATGAGAGGTGGTTAGGGTTTAACGATGATGGGAAGGGTAATATTTACTAAAATGCCCTTTTAGTTTCTCTTTATTCTATTTCAAGTCCTTGTAATATTGTAGTTTCCGAAAGTTGGTTATGTAAAATTACAAAATTGCTAATAATATTCTTATGGAGAACAATAACTAACTTGTGATTGATTTTCTCATAAAAAAAAATAACTTTTTAATTATTTATTTTTTAAATGGTAATTCAAACACTTGTTTTAAGATGAATAGTATATGTAAGTCGGGTCCAACTAGAGTTGGTAATTTGTAATGTGGCACGTGACCTTGTAAGAATATGATATGTTTATAACGTAAAACACACACGAGATGTATGATAACAAGACTACTGTTTTTTTTTTATCATATAACACGATTACGGTTGAAAATAGTATATCAACTCTATTAAATCACGTATTAATCTCTCCTAAGTCTCCCATATTTAATTTACTTTCATTTCATCTTCTTTTCCTCACTCGCAAATTCATATTTATTGTTCAAACCTACTGCATGTAAAGTGAGAGAATGAAATCAGAGAATAAAAACAATATCAAGTGCGAACTCATCTCTCATTCAAGTGAAGACAACATGTTTAACTTGACGTGCTAACATGATTATCAAACATGTTGTGTTTTTCACTATAGAAACATGATTATTAAATGTGTCACGTTAGTGTTAAGTCATACGACACATATATAACTTATAGCACGACACATTGACACAAATTGTCAACTCTACCTTAGATTTTCAAAACTTATTCAATTCATAACCTATTATGTTATTTTTTCTTCTTTAAATTCTGTCGTTGTTCTTGACGTCTTGTCCATATACAAATTTCAAATAAACATAGAAGCTTTAAAACAGTTAAATAATTAAGGGTTATTTGATATTGCCTCCCCTAGACTCGAAATTATTTCAGATTTAGCCATCGTCCTCAAACTCGTATGATTTTGGCCCTTAAAGATCAGAAACCGATACTTTGTATTGTACCCTGAGAGCAAAATATACGATCCTAACTATAAACAACAATAATAGTTATGATCCAAAAAACTTCGAATCGCATATTCGTATTGATATGTAATCATAATATATACAAAACGAGTTTCACATTTAGCCATCATCCTCAAACTCGTATAATTTTCGCCCTTAAAGATCAAAAACCGATACTTTGCATTGTACCCTGAGAGCAAAATATACGATCATAACTATAAACAACAATAATAGTTATGATCCAAAAAACTTCGAATCGCATATTCGTATTTATATATAATCATAATATATACAAGACAAGTTTCACAATAATCGAGGTTGATCATACTCAAACAACTTTATCTAACGCAAAACTAGATGAACTGTAAAGAAAAATGCGACCAATCATGCAGAAATTATGTTATGATATCTAGTTTGGTACAAGAAAGTTTAAGAAAATAAAAGTCCGTACAAATTGAATGTTTATGCATCAAAATGAGTATAAACAGGATGTTCATGTAAAGCATCTTGTACCAAATTAGGATTCAGACTATTATTCCCGACAATAATTTAACTGTAAATGAGATTTTCACCTCGTATGGCTCGGCTTTCAAGGCCCGACTGAACTATATAAAATATGGTAAATTGATGTTCTATTTGGAAAAAATGAGTGAAAAGAGTTCACCTATCAATAGCAAGGGAAGGAAAATTTGCCGTTGGGTTATGCAGAAATGAGACCCACATAGCCAGCAAACAAAGCCAACACGGATGATATGAGATATGCTCCCGCAACAATAATTGGTTCCTTGAGCCCACATAGCTCAAGATGATGATGAAATGGTGTCATCCGAAATAAGCGGCGGCCAGATCCCGACATGCGTTTTGTCGTCTTGAAGTACAAAACCTATAACATGAGTTGGTAATCAGAAAAATGAACAAGCATGTCACAATTTTTAGTACTAGTGCAAGCAAGCATGTGCAAAATTTGAGTATAATCACAAGTAGTTAACTAAGAACCGACCATCGAATGCCATTTTGGGATCTAGGAAGGGTCACAACATGAGATTCATATCATTGTGGGGATAACACTGGCAAATTGCACCCAAATCCGCTCACCCAAAATGCAACCCATATTTTTGGCGGGTTTGGGTAGGGTTTTCCATGCAAAATATGTAGGTCGGGACGGGCAACCTGCACCCAACCAACACATTTTGCATAACAGACCAACAACCCATCCCGACCCGCACATCTGGTGGGTTGGGTTAGTTCTTTTTCAATCCTAAACCATAATTGTCAAGCTCTATTGTGAGGACTAGAGAGAGGCATCCATGTATACAGTCTTCTTCCTATTTTTGCATACGGGTTGTTTCCATAAACTCAAACCCGTGACTTCTAGTGATAAAAAAGCAAAGTTATCTTTATGACCAAAAAGTCCAATGCGTACCTGTAAAATGACGGATAATGTTTCCCAAACAAAAACTCCGGATGCAATAAATAGAGGTAAAAACATTCCGGTGCAAGCAGCCATTGCAGCTAGTGCTCCTCCAAGTGCCAAAGAACCTGTGTCTCCCATAAATACAGATGCTTTATACCGGTTGTGCAACAGAAAACCAACACAGCTTCCGGCCATCGATGATCCAAATAAAGCCAGATCTATTTATATATTTAAAAAAAGAAGGAAGGAAGGAAGGAAGTTAGTAACGAAAATGTACTAGCCCATATAGCGACAGAACTTGTATGCTGAAATTCTGATTAAGCTGTTAAAACATGAAGTTTATGCAATTGCTATTTAGGTTGTTATGCTAGTTTTTTCATTTCAGGCGTTGGACTGATATTCATTACCCATTTATATCACATATTCACATAATACAAGAAAAGAACCCAAAAGGGTATACCTAAGAATTGTAGTTTGTAAGGGTTGCTTGTTTTACTTATATTTTTCTTGATAGATTACTTTGGTTCTGTGTCTCAAACGGATACGAGATACGGGACACAACACAGATACGCTGACGCGTAAATTTAATAAAATCAAAGACATGGCACGTTAAGAATACGTTAATACTAATATATATTTGTTATTAGTGCTCATAATTTATATAAAGTCATGCATAGTACCCAGTATATAAAGACATCACTGAAAATGCAGATAGATAGCGAGCAATCATTTCTGTGTGTGTGTGGAATTATGTTTTTTTTTTTTCTTCTTAAATATGAGAGCATATATGAGAACTCTGTGTACATTCTTTCACGTGTTCTAAAGTTCTATTTTACCATGCTCATAAACAAGTTTTAGGCTAATGGACATGTGTTCAAACAATTCATTTTCAGAAAGAAAAAAAAAACAGGGGATATGTATGATGTCGGACACGAGTCCGATTTTAAAAAAATATTAAAAAATTGGACACGTAAAATAAAGTGTCCGCCACGTATCTGAAGAGTGTCTGTGCATTATAGTTTGTTTACACAGCTGTATGTAAGCATGTGTTGGTGTATATGTTCACCAATCTATGCTAACTATCAGAATAAACCGGAAATGGCGCACAAGTATGTTCTAGTATCTGCTGTGTTCTGTTTCAATACATTAAGTCAACCAAAACAGAATTGTCTACTACCAGTCTAGCACCAAACATCAAAGCATTTGATTATATTTGACTATATATATATGTGTGTGTATATATATATATATATATAGCTTTGAACATTTCAGATAAGTGACTCATACTGACCTGGACATATTGGAAGCACTGCAATTGACATTCCGACAAAAGCCAAAGCAGCTGTCCCTCCAGCGAGCCCATCAAGACCATCCGTTAAATTAACACCATTTCCCATGGAAACAAAACAAAATGTCGTCAAGAGGTGGTAAAAATTTCCCAGGCACACTAGACCAAGCGGTGCAGGAAAAGGAATCAACAGTTTCCTACATCACACAAACCGAAAAATGAAATTAGTGACAATAGTAGCTAAATGAGGCAGTTACTGCATCAGTGTTCATACAGGATATTTTATTCGGCCATATAGATTGCGCTACATCTTTGTGTAAAGCAAGCGACCATGAAATTCTTCTTACCCATAACAACTTCTTGAGAAACTTAAAAAGAATGGGTGCACGGGATAATAGGTTTATAGGAATGCTTCAAATATCAATGAACGTACGTTAGACAATCTATAATAAGAAAAAGGTTGATGCCCAATCCTGGTGCACAGTTATGGTCTCTACCAAATAAACATATATGACTACCATTGTTATTTGATCGAATATGACACATACAATCCAATAGAATGCCAAATAAGCTACTCGCTAGAATATAATTTCATTCATCCAAGTGAAGTTCCAATTTCGAAATGAAATGATTTTAGTACTCTTTTCCAAATTTTGAGTTCAAAAGAGTTCTGTTGTGGTTTTTACCATCTATTTTCTTGACGGGTTGAAATTTTAAAGAATATTTATTTAACACAAAGCAGATCCTTTAGACATAATTAACCATTGGATTTTTTTTAACCCAAATACTGATATGCAATTGAAAAATCCAGAATCTCTCTGAATAATTTCATCACGGGAATAGATATGTGAGTTACCATCAGATAAATGTTGATCAGATTATAGTCAAGAAACTATACATGCCATACGGAGATGATACGCTCATGATATCCAACCAAAATGAAAAGCAGGTCCCAACAGCAACCTGTAAGTATGAGAACTTGTATCACTTGCAATGTAGGTAACAACTAACAACTACGTACTCTCAAGTAAAAGCAAAGGAAAAACTTCACGTAAATTGGAGATTACAATAGGAAAATGTTCCATTTTGGTCTCCAAACTATTCATAATCTGACAGCAACGGTACATATTGAATCAAAATGGATAGTTTAGGGACCAAAATGGGACATTTTCTATTACAAAAAAAGTATTCTTACCTCCAAAAGAATTTTCAACCAGCCAGGTAAACCATGGTTTTGACTCTTGATAAGGCTCAAGACGTCATCAGCCAACCCAATGGCAGAAAATGCTATTGTAACTGCTGCTGCAACGGAAACTTCAATAGAAGAAACTCCAGCAATGAATATTGCAACAACTACACCTATTGGTACAAAGAACAATCCACCCATTGTTGGGGTGCTCTTTTTTGAGGAATGACGAGCGGGTCCTTCTTTCCTGATCATCTGATGAATCTTCAAAGTATCAAGTAATGGGATGCAAATGTAGCCTGCACATGTGACCAAAAGTGCTGATGCAAAGAAGGGGCGAGACAAGAACAATGTCGGTAAAGGTAGTCTGACTATGCGCCACGCACACCAATCAATGTAGAAAATGAGCAACACCAAGAAGGTTATCAATCCCATATTGATTAAAATCCCATATTTTATCCTGCTACATAAAACAAAATACTTCACTAAACTATTATCTAAAATGAGAATATTCAAATTTTCATTATGACAAAAATAAATTATTAGTAGAGCAAAAAATAGAATAACCAATCAACATTTCCAGTAAAAGCATTAGTGAACCATGCCCTATCTATAGCAAGTTGGTTTTATCAAGGTATGAGATTACTTACAACTTTCTAAATAGCTGCCATAAACAGAAAAGGAGAGAATATGTAAGTTTCTTGATACACTTTAGAATTTTGCTTTCCTATGTTACACCAATACCGACAAACGGCATTATTTGTGACGCAATTCGGACACGTGATTCGCCATTAAAAAAAATGACACGATATGTTACAACACGGGTTTTAGCTAACGTACACTGCTTCTAGCCAATTTATACTATGAAACTATTACCAAGTTATTTTTATTTTCAAATGCAAGAATATAAGTACCAAGACCTTAATGAGGGAACAATCTTGTCAAATAGCAACTATGAAAATAGATTAACTAATAGGATTGAAATTCACATCCACCAAATAAATTTAAACGAGGAATTCAAGTAACAGGGGTACTTGCCTGCGTTTCTTCTGCCCTCTACCAATCGTTGCAAGCTGGTTAGCAGCAACTGTGATGGCCTCATTGGTAGACACACGAATAGATGGCAAATCAACATCGGTAATTGGAGTTAACACGATATCTCCATCACTGTCTTCACCATCACTAAAGGAAAGTGTGTATCCAGTAGATACCTCATTGTCATCCCAGTTATCCATGGACATATCACCACCAGAATCCTATGTAAGAAAGAACAATAAAACGAAGGTACCAAATGCAACACATAATGACAGAGCCAAATACAACCATCATGTAAGCAAGACCACGCTGATACTGACAACAGACAAATATCAAGAGATTCAGTATGACATAGCACAGTTTCATTTCACGGAGATCTAGCTCCTCAACTTTGAGAGTTTATGTATTGAGAGCACTGTTATAGTACCTAGTTTCTAGCTACTAAAAGCAAAAGTTGCATAAATTTAAACATAGCTTAATTAACATTTCTGCTTCTGAAAATCTACTGCTAACCTGTTAACATAATAACGCAGCAGCAAGGTCTTGAAATTTGAACATAATAATATATAAATAAATCATACAAATTAATAATTTATTGCTATAGCATAAATTACCTCATCAGCAGCCCTATATTGGATGAAACTGTGCCGGTAACGACCTCCAAGCCTTCGAGAATTTGTTCCATTGAACTACATTACAAAACCAATATAAACACTGGATAGCGGAATATATGAACAAGCTTTTAAGCCTCAAATAATTAATCAACCGATTATGCAATCCTAAATTAGAGTACATTTCGCTTAATTCTTGTTTTGCGAAAAAATTGCTAATCAAGCTCCTTGAGCTAAAAAATATTTGTTGGATAGCAGAATATATGAAAAAGCTCGCAAGCCTCGAATTATTAACAAACCGACTACACAATCCTAAGGTAGAATACAGATTAGACAAACTAATTGTTTTGTTAACAACAAACTTATTATCAAAATTATTGAGAGAGGAAAAAAAACTCAAACTCTTGAGCTACAAATATATACAGTCGTACAGTAGCAGAATAATCAACCGATTACGCGATTTTGAAATAGTAAGAACAGTTTTCACAAAATAATTGCTGTGTTATTACTTAACAACAAAATGCTCATCAATTTTTGAAAAGAAAAAGAAAAAAAAACTAACAAAATTCAAGCTCATTGAGCTCAAAAAATGCTTCATTCATCATCTCATCTCAAAATCACTTTTAAAATCAATGTACTTGAGCTCCAAATATATACATTGAGTAGCATAATGACCAACCTATTACGCAATTTTGAAGTAGAATAATATCAATAAAAATAGTAAAATAATCAAGCTCAATGAGCTAACTATAAAAAAAACACAGAAAACTCCGATTCATTTTGATATTTTCCTATGGAGTATCAGAGCAACCAAACAGAAATTAAGATTGAAAAATACAGCATCTAGAGACAAAAATACCTTGAAATCACAATGAGAGCGAGCAATGCAACTGCGAGAACGAGACCGTGGACCAAATTCAACGGACGGAGCACTTGTGGAGGTGAGAGAAGCTCGGTGAGGCTGCAGAGGAGAGAAGTAGCGAAGATCCAGAGAACAGCAAGCATGAGATCGCATGACTGCTACCTCTACGAAGAAGAAGGTGATGCAAATGAGAGTTGAGAAGCTCCTTCAGCTTATATCATTTGCTGCATTTTACTACAGATATAGACATTGAGTAGCAGAATAATCAGCGATTATGCAATAATTTTGGTATTAACAACAAAATATCGACAGAAACTAACAAAATTCAAGCTCACTGAGCTAAACAGAAGAAAACAAACTGCTCAACTCATCTCACCGTCACTTTTTTCCAACAAACGAGCACAGAAAACTCCGATTCATTTTGACATTTTCCAATGGAGTTTCCGAGCAACCAAACGGAAACTAACAGTGAAAAAAAAACAGCATCATGAGACAAAAATACCTTGAAACCAAAACGAGAGCGAGCAATGCTGCGTTCTATACGAAGAAGTTCATGGAAGTTCCTTCAGCTTAAATTATTCGCTGAATTAAGTACAGAATAATCAGCCTATTACACAACATTTTTTGTATTAAAAACAAAGTGCTCATCAAATTACTGACAAAAAACTAACCAAATTCATGCTCATCAAGCTAAAAAAATGCTCAACTCATCAAATTTCCACCAAAAAACACAGAAACACTCCATTCATTTTGACATACTCCACTGGAGTTTCCGAGCAACCAAACCGAAATTAAGGACGAAACTAGATCATCTAGAGACAAACATACCTTGAAATCACAACGAGAGCGAGCAATGCAACCGCGAGAACGAGACGATGGTCCGAATTCAACGGAAATTGCAGAGTAGTAGCGAAGATCCAGAGAGAAACGAGATCTTGAGAGGTTTGGGTTTGGTGAGAAGGCAATGAAATGGAGGAGACCGAAACGGAAATTGCAGGGACGCTACGTATATATTGGACTGTTTTTGTTTTTGAGCTTTGAAATTCTCGGAGCACTGTGTTCGGCGTTAGGAGCGTTGAACGGCGTCGTTTGCTATGGCGAGAAGTTGACGTTTTGTACATACTTGGGAGCTCCGTCCGGTTCGGGACATGTCTAGTTGATGACTCTTTACTTGCTTTAATGGCAATAATTTTCTGTTGCATTATTTTTGTGTACAATTATTACGCAAAGTAATTCTAGTTAGGTAAAAAATTCAATTTGCTCCCGAACTTTCGTGTTTTAATCAAATTTAGTCTATAAATCTTTTTTATACTAAAATAGTCAATGAACTTTTAAATATTGACACAAAATGATCCATAAATTCTAAAGATAAGAACTATTTCGGGTCAATATGTGAAAGTTCATTAATCATTTTGAGTCAATAAAAAGTTCAGGAACCAGATTGAGTCGAAACATAAAAGTAAAGAGACCAAATTTGGATCTTTTACCTCCTATTTATAACAAAGTGTGACTTATTGAGTTTAAAAAACGTGTGACTCGATAGCAATTTTATTAATGGCTCATCAAACCACAACAAATATAATTTCTTTAAAGGCGTATAAATGATTCATCGAGTTGTGTAATTGTATCCATGCTCAATTGATGATATTATCAAATATACAAAAGATAAAGCTCGACCTAAGTCTTATGCGCCTTGCACGCATACACATCGTTCATAGCTCGACCCAAGATTCATATACTTGCCGCGTAATATATATACTAACGCCTTGAAGGTCAAGCCAAGCAATTGCGTGCTTGGCTATTTCTAATGTCTCAACTTTAAATCTTAAAGCCAAGGTATTGTTCATAATATTCTATATAATACAATAACAGCGTAACAAGCAATTAAGTCCTAAAGGGAAAGGAAATCAAAATGTGGACATGTTCAAACAGCAACACCGAGAAGCTCACTGTGTTTTACGCTAAGAAACAAAACTAAAGGGAAAACATAAAAATCTATGCATGTTTGGGCGTCAACTACCTGTTTCGATAATAAGAATAATATATAAAACATAGGATACGTGGGCAACTTCGGCCATGGTGATCGGATCATTTGCTAACTTTGTTCCGAGACCAGAGGCCTACCACGTCCCAATGTGAATCCCCGTGTTCCATCAGGCATTCTTGGTCCTGGAGGTGGCTTGTGGTGTTCAATGACGTGGGTGGGTAAAGTGGTTCCATGGCCTGAAATCAAGGTTGAGAATATATAGTACCTTGGTTGGGACTCGGAATATTCGTAAACGGAAAGAAACGAAACAATGAATCACTGCTTTGTCGAGATATACCTAGCCCGTGGGCACCACGATACTTGGTGTTCCTTCTTGAACGCCCTCTATTTTGTCCCCTATGCCCATTTTTCTCCCTCAATGGATGATCCCCGCCCTAAAAGAGGAAGAGGGTTAAATATGTCATTGAGAGAATTCAAGTAGCTTTAAATTACACAATACATCTCAAAATGAGTGTCGTGCATTCTATTTCTGGAAAAATTAAGCAAAAGTTAGTGTTGGACATTTCCCCATATAGCACTATATGCATTTGGTGTAACAAAGCCGAAAGATTTTAAGCTCTAACTAACTTATTAAATGAAAATTATTGGTAATTCATACATTATTTAACTAAATTCTTAAAAATGATATTATCAGGAAGAAAAAAAAGGAGACGTGACAATAAAAGTATGCGTGGATAGGTGTGGTTTACCTAACCTGACCCGAAAATTTAACAATGTCTATATTATATGACAAATCTGCAAAAATGCAGGTCAGATTTCGGGATCTCGCAGGTTTGGGTCCAAATTTTCAGCTCGAGAAGGAGAGCATGACAACATTACATTCAATCATGTGATTTAATGCAAGTGGTCCTCATAAATTTGGTTCATAATCTCCAAGTAAAAGGATAGCAGACTTCAACTCCATGATATAAATTGAATAAAAATTAATCTAGCTACCTCTTCATCGGGTGTGTCGTCACGATGCTCGATGTTATGATTTTCCTCATCTCCTCCGGCTTGTTCAGATGACGGGCCATTAGACCCAACACCATTCTTATCGGAATCATGCCCCTTCCAGGCTGGTCTTTGCCGGACATACTTTCCCTGAACCACACAGAGTCAATTGACATTCTAAATCCCGAAAGAAAGAATCATGAACTGAACTAATTACCACTCGACTGAGAAGCTTGACCCGCATTCCATTTCTCCAGTCCTGCTCATTATTTAGAGTAGATGCCTGTGTCGTTCAAAAGAAAAACACCTTGTTCTTATTGTCTTTTATCCATAAAAAAATCTAACACATGAAAATAATAATTAAGAAATAGATACTCAATAGTACTCACAGCTTTCTCAGCAGCCTGTACAGTTTCATACTCCACTAGAGCATATAACTACAAGGGAAATGAAGACAAACTTGATCAAAATCTTAAAACAGCTTCATTAACATAGTGTCTTCATTTACACTTATACTCTTTAGTGAGACAAACTTGGTCAACATCTTATTAGAATTCATTTACACTTATACTCTTTAGTGATCGTGTCGTGTGTCACACGGCTACTAATTAAACGTGCACGCGCACTTTGATGGCCCAACACGAACACGACGCGATTATAAAATGTGTGAGCCCAAACATGCTAAAATTTTGTCTTGATTCGTGTTACGAAACAAAGTGTCGGCTCTAGGTTCAGGTCGCATAAAATGGTCACTTTTAATTTTTTGGTCAGGTTTGGTGATTGCCAGCTCTAGTTCTAGAGTGTATAAATGAGGAACAGTTGGCAAGTAAAAAATGTATGCAATATTAAATGGTTTCAAATTAAACATGATCTCATTTGGATCCATACCTTACCACTGACCATCATTTCTGCCTTGCTGCCTTTCTTCGACTCTTCAGCAGCATTTGGATCATGAAAGCAGATATTCTTTATACTAAAATTGTTTAAAGAACCCAAAATCGTTAATTTAAAGAAAGCATCAATCAATGACAAAGGGGGTAAAATAAACAGACTAAAAAAAAACATACTTTCCAGCTTTGCCAAATATTCGCCGTATGTTCTCTTCTGAATGATCCTCTGGTAAATTCTCCACCAAAACCGTGCATAACTAGGGACCACAAATTAGATGCCCATTAAGTAACAAGAATAACATAATGTTGAATCAATCTAATTCCTTTAAGTGAATACCTTTGGATCCTTAACCTCAGTCAACGGAAGAGGATTGACCCGCTTCACCTTCTTCCCATCCGAACTTACAACCTGTATTTGCCAGGAAAAAACAATCATATTTATGATTTACGACTTAAACCACATTAAGTAATGGAAAATCACTAATATTTAGTAGGATAAAGCAAAAGCAGCTTACAAGCATGGAAGACTCCTTTAATGCAGCCACTATAATTGAATGATCTCGTGTGAGTTTTTTCATCTTTCTGAAGGAAGCGATAATCCCGACTGGAACTGCAAGTACCAAATTGCTATGAACTCAAGAGATGTTAAATAAGAAAATCAAATCTATATATATAAGATTACAAATTAAAGTCTGCTGATATCGAATAAAAAAGACACAAGGCATTGATTAGCTAACATTTGGTGAAAAAAAGGTAAATAAAGAAAGAAGCCTGAAAACTAACTTAAACTGAATTAAGTTTTTGGTATTTTATTATAGGTCAACAGTCAACCTGCTCGTACAAGAACTTTGTAACTTTCACGGGTATATGGTCATGCTATTTCAGAACACTCGGGTACATATGCAGATGCAACAGAATGCATATGGCACTCTAATGGAGTCAGATAAACATTAGAGTAAGTCATGTACAGCTAAAACAAAATGAATTTCAGTCAAAAAGGGAAGAGCATATGTCTGCATGAGGACTAATGGTGCCATCCAATAAATATGAATAGTTAAGGAATCAGTCGGAACTCGGACGATAATTGAAGTCATTCAGACCAGTCCCAGAGGCTCGGGCACATCTCGAATTAGCTGCACCTGGAAAAATCCAGTCTAGTCTACATGTCTTAAGCACCTGCTTTATTTACTTCTTCTCTATTGTTGTCTAACTAGCTATGACAAATACCTTGAACATGATCTACCATGACTTGCTTTTTATTTTCTTTCAAAAATACATATTGAAAAGGTATAATAATTAAGAGAAGGGCCGTGCAACATACATTTCTGATAAGATGTTGCCAGGGAATAAAGATAATGATTAACAAATTTTGGATTCATATGCGAAGTATCTATAGAAGTACTATTGTTTAATAATAAGTTGCAAACTTGCCAACCAATAAATTGTTTCAGATTTCGCAGCCGACTTTGTGGAAATTAAGCAACAGACAAACAGGGGTTTGATACTTTCTGCATTTTCATCATTGTGAAAATTGAAACATAGTAATTAGTATGTTATCTTGGGTTCCACTTAAAATTACCATCCACTATTGGCCGGGTAATCTATACAGTTCTGATGAAGGGGTGATTAAAGATGGCATTGCACAAGGTTAGGAAGAAAAAAACTCTAGGTTTCTTCTCTACTAATATGATCGCATGTGGCAATACAACTACATGATCATTGTTCACATAAGCATCAAACAGTTTTTAGAAAATGAAAACATAGCCTCACAATGTTAATGATATATGCTATTAAAGCGAACACTTACCAAATCCTCCCTTGTTCTTTTTAATCAAACTCAGCATATACTTGTCTGTAGGCAAGTTCTCATCACTGAAATAATACTCAACCTGCATAACAAACAAGGAATTTACAATAGTATGTAAAGGAGATTCTATAAATTACATTCAAACCTTAAATTTATTCCTTCTAGTTGCAAAATAAGTCAAACTCAAACTTTTTATAAACAAAAATAAAAATAAAAGTATGATAACAAAAGATTGTAGAAAATTCATCATCCACTTGTAAGCCTAGCCAGTGAAGCGAGCGTTCATAGTTCGGGTACACAATCCCGATTGAATTAAATTTCCTATCTTCTCCATAGCTTCCAAACAATTCTCATTAACCACACAAGAACAAGAAAGCTTCTAAGTTTAAAAATTCAGTCAAATAAAAAAATTGAAACGAAAGCAGAAACCAATGCATATATCACTTGCTCAACTAGGTGAATGTTCCTAATTCAACTAAACAATCCAAATTCAAATTAACTCCCTACGATTCCCATAGTTTCTAAGCATTGCTCAGCAACCACGACAGATCAAAGATCTTCTACAATTCAAATTCGACTTCATTTCTTATCATTCCTATAGTTTCTAAGCATTTCTCAGCAAGAACATCAGAACAAAAAGCTTCTACAATACAAATTCGACATAAGTTCCTATCATTACAAAGTTTCTAGGCATTTCTCAGCAACTACACCAGAAGAAAGAGCTTCTACAGTCCAAATTCGACTCAATTTCCAATCATCACCATAGTTTCTAAGCATTTCTGAACAACCAAACCAGAACAAAAAGCTTCTAAAATCCAAATTCGAATTATTTTCCTAACATTCCCATAGTTTCTAGTCATTTCTCAGCAACCATACCAGAACAAAGAGCTTTTACAATCCAAAGTCGACTTAATTTCCTATCATTCCCATAGCTTCTAAGCATTTTTCAGCAACCACACCAGAACAGAGAGCTTCTACAATCCAAATTCGACTTAATGTCCTATTGTTCCCATAATTTCTAAACATTTCTCAGCAAACACAGCAGAACATATAGCTTTTACAATCCAAATGTGACTTAATTTTCTATCATTACCATACTTTCTAATCATTTCTCAGCAACTACACCAGAACAAAGAGCTTCTACAATCCAAATTTGACTTAATTTCGTATCATTCCTATAGTTTCTCAGCATTTTTGAACATCAAAACAAAGAGCTTCTAAAATCCAAATTCAAATTAAGTTCCTGCTGTCTACATACTCTCTAACCACTTCTCAGCCACCACATCAGAACAAAGAGCTCCTAGGTTTAAATTTTCAGGCAAGTCAAATACAATGACTTGAACCAAATCATACAGTAATCAACAGACTACCTGTTTCACGATCTTCTTCTTGAGATCATCAACAGAAACAGCGATCTCAGACGCATGATCAGCACCGTCGACGACATCGCCGTCGTCGTCGTCAGACGGCGGCGCGCGAGCCTCGAGAGCAGCATTTTCCGGAGATCCGACAGGTGAGGAATCAGAATCGAGAGGCGGAGATGAGGACACCGATTCGGCGTCGGCGACGGCGGCGGCGATGGCTCCTTCTCCTTCTTCCATGGGGAGGAGGAGGGCCGAGACGACGGCGAGGAACGGTCAAAGCTCGTCTCAGCCTGTTTTTGCTTCTCCTGCTCGCTCTGGATACTTACGTCAGCAATTTATACTCTGACTTCAAGGCTATTTTCGTAAATTACACTCCTGGTTTAACTGTTGAGCGGTTGGAGTACGGGTGTTTTCTTAGTTTTCCCGCAATTTTTTTTTAGTTTCTTCCTCTATGTTTTTGTTTTTTTTTTCTTTTCTAAACCATCATATTCTTGAGATGGCCCGCAAACTCTCGGTTCTCGGTTGGTACCATTAAACCGTTTTACTACTCTCAGAAGAATCTTTAATCTAAGGTAAGTCATAGTTAAAGCTCATCCCTCTCTACAATGGTGTGTTGAGCGGAGATCGAACGTAAACGCTCTTCTCACTCACAGTATGTGCAGCCAACTACGCCATTACCTTGGGTTATATGTTTTTGGTTTGATTAATATAAATCTCACACACACAAAAATAAAAAGATTTGTAAATTAGGCTTAAATAGTGCACATTGTTGAAATTTTGAGTTGAAAACTAAATACACTGCATATGTTGTGCTCTCGATCCATGCATTAAAAAGAAAGTCGATATTCTATTTCACTACAGTTCGAAATCGATCAAACACTCCTATTTGTCAACACCCTAATAGGTAGTGCGAATAAAAACTAATAATGTGATGATTATTCTTTACAAATTGTCGATGTTCCCATATAATATTTGTAGAGAATAAAAACGTCATTGTGATCAAATCTTAAGGCGGACATCCAACATCATTTTTCATTAATGCGTCAGGTCAATATAAGGAGGTGTAGTTTTTAAAACGTCCGGTGAAAAATTAGTCTAAAAATACACATAAAATTAACTCAAACACATTTGTAGAGCACAATATGATAGAACATTTTCATTTCATAGAGCAAAATTTAAGCAACTCACATTCAACATAGGCTTGGGAAGCTTGGTTCTACCAAACCACACACACCCAACACAAACACATGCTATACTAATATATATCCTCCTTAACCAAACAAGCCCTAAACCAAAACTAAGGTCCAAACAAGCAACCAAATACCAATCCCAACCCCAAACCGGCTTGAACCAGATGTGAACCAAACCCTTACGTCATCCACCACCGGTCCACACAACGAGCTCATGTCATCGGTCCGGGTATTGTAATACACACTATAAAACGCAATCCGGGTCCGCTCGGCCTTGGCCGTGAAATTCACGTTAGCCGTTTTGAACGTAGAGTTTGAATCGGGCGTGTAATGGATGTTCTGGGCCTGGTCCCCGGCAAACGCCATGATCGCGAGCGGTTCCTTGCATTTGTCGCCCGCGTGGCCCAATGAGAACGATAAAGTGTATTGTTTGTCCTCTTTGGTCTCGACCATTTGAGATATGATGCCTTCTTTCCCAGAGAGCAACTCGACCGCCCGTTTACCCTGAGGGACCGAGAAATGGTCCGAGTCAATGTAACGGATGGCCCGGTTCGATTCCACAATCCAACCGGGCAGCGACGATGTTTCTTCGTCGAGGTTCGTGGGAAGCAAGACTCCTAATGAGATGTTCCTAAACATCCATGGACCTTCCTCAAAATCACCATTCACCACAGCATTGCCTGCAAAAATAAATAAACAAATAATTAGATCAAACAATCACAATTTATTTTCCTTCTAATTATGTGACAAGTAACTCATAAACATTATATGAAATGATTAACCTATTTATGTAACATAACTATTAGACTTCAAATCTAACCCTTTTTATACCAATTGTTAAAAAAAAAAATGAAATTAAAACCACCACAAAATGTGGGAGATGGGTCTACAATTGGTGGGTCACACACAACTCTATATTTTTCTCTGTTTTTTGGATAGAGAGCCTTGTGCTTTGAAATGTTCTTTGACCTAGTGACACAAAACATAGTTGGAACCAACTAGGTCCTCAAAATGGGCCCACCGGACCATCATCACATAATATGCCCAAAATCAAGATCAAAAGGTACTGGGCCCACACGTTTACTTGGGCCCACCTAGCCCTCCTCCAATCAAAAATAAGTAAATTTTGTAGACATGCTATGCACAAAGCTTACAAGTGCAGAGTTCCAACGTGTATGTTAAGTGGTGACATATCTTTTATTTCTCAATGTAAGATGCAGTGACTCTTCCACTCACGTGTATGTCAAATAACGCAACGGACAATGCGCGTTTAGTCGACTATGCACACGTAAAATATGAACTCAAATTAATAAACGAACAAACCCGAATCCTTTATGAGTCAGGTTTTGGGTTAGGATAAAGTAGTTTTAGGTTAATTAGGTTAGGGTCAAGTCAGATTTAGAGTTTTACACCTAAAATACACTGTAATTTACTGATTTATCGACCGACCCAAAATTATAGCTGATGAAACCGACCTTAACCCGATTTGACCAACTTCAGGTTGGGTTAGGTCAGATAAAAGTAAGATCGAGTGTCGGTTACAGTTATACACATAAAATACATTGTAATTTACTGATTTTCCGACCGACCCAAAATAATAGCCGATGAGACCGACCTTAACCCGAACTGACCCACTTCAGGTTGGATTAGGTCGGATAAAAGTAGGGTCGAGTGTCAGCTACCCACGGGTTCGGGTTCATATTCTCATCTATATTCATATATATATGTGTTATAACTATATTTTTGTTACCTTTGGGCTTGTCGGGCGTGAAAAGCTTCTTGATTGCCACGTCATCAATGATGGGCCCACAAGTGGGGTCGTCCTCCATGCCTGGGTTCTTGAAAACCAGACTCACATCGTCCTCTTCGGCCTCAAAAGCCCACGCGTATGGGTCCCACCCCTGGACATTATACAGTGTCTGCAGGTCTATCGTCTGCGATGCAGGCGCCACGGACACGTTCAGCGACTCCAGCTGCGCGCACGTGCGAGCCGCACTGAACGTCACCGAGTACGTGGCACCTTTCTCCACCTTCAGATCCTGGCTGATCGCGGCGTCGTTGCCCAATCGCACCGCGTGTGCACCCTGCGGTACGATGAGGATCATCCCACCCTGTTTCTGCCCCGACTCGACCAGCTCTACGGTGCCGTTTGATTTCCAGCTCGGGATCGTGGTGGGTCCCTCCACCACGCCCTCGCTCGAGAACCCTCCTGATGGAGCTGCCTCAAAATCACCGTTCAATACCAATCCTGAAATGTCACGTGAATGTCACATGAGAGAGTGAAATAATACAAATAATTTGATTTATGTAAAACGTAACACAACATGAATTTAAGTAGATTGGAGTTTAACTTAATTGTGTTTGTGTAAAAATACGTATAATTCGCCTAAACAATATAACTAAACGGGTCAGTGACTCGTTTATTTATCCACATGTTTAAGAGTAAAAACGTCATTTTGAGCATATAATTAAATATTACTTGTATATGGATTAGAAGTGTCAAGTTTTGTCTGGTCAATATCAACCCGTTTATTTAAACGTAGCGGATCGGATCGTAAAGAAACACGTTAGTTGTGTCATGTCGTGCCGCCCCGCCTATAAACGGATCGTATTCACGTCGTGTGGTTAAACTCATTTGATAGTCTAATCAGGTCCTGCTTAACCCAATTGAAAAGACATAACTCGAGCCTGATCTTGAAAGTAGTGCAGGTTTCGAGTTGGGTTTTGCATGTAAATAATGTCGGTTTGTACAAATTTGTCCGGCTCGACTCAAAAACTTATACAATGTATTTTATGCTAGCCAAACCCACAAAAATGCATATATAGTTTCAAGTGCCAACATGTTGTAACATTAAATAATGATACAGAAAGTTCACATGAATATCACATGAGTGATAGTGACAATAATGCTTATAATAAAGGAATGGGCACAACAAGGCATGTACGTAGATAAATTTCATTGTCAACAACTTTCATACATAAATAATAAAATCATTTAATAAAAAAATACATTATGCTCACTTATATTTCTATAATATAATGTTCTAAAACTTACTCAAAAATCATAATTATTTGGAAAATTTAATGAGATGCAAATAATTGGGACACAAGAAATGACACAACATAGATTACAAAGACAATGTCATGTCCCAATCTCATATAGTAGTTGTAAATAGTAATGTTATGAGAATAGAAATGTGGGTATGTGAAGGTTTTGTCCTATATTCAGCTTTTGTCACACGGCGTGTTTGGCGGATTGTCCCTACCACGTTTTCACACCAAACTTGTCAAGTGCTTATGATTCGTTTCACCAAACACTCCCTAATTTATTGCCCCTTTATTTTTCTTAGTTAAAAGACCCAATTTAGTCCCCGAACTTTGTTGTTTTGACCTAATTTGGTCCCTAAACTTTTTTTAACCAAAAATAGTCCTTAAACTTTGGTATTTTGACCCAATTTGGTCCC
>JAYMTF010000212.1:0-45023 GCA_036897485.1 Pelargonium nanum
CTCAACACCGGCTGGCAGGACAGGCTGCATTCAGCCAACATCCACCACAAAATCATGATAAGCTCCTAAAATTTAACTAGGAGCAACAATTCAGCTCTATAAAAGTTGAAAATACAGAATCAAATACCCAAAAGCTAAATGCAGATGGATTTGAACTACAAGCAGACATGAATTACAATTTCTTAAACTCATCCAAATCAAAATTTCAATAAAAGTGAAAAAGGAAAGAGTTGGTTACAGTTGGGAGCTGAGGAGGCGGAGGAGGATAGAGAGAGTGATTGGAAGGAGGGTACTGATCCAGCAGAGAAGGCAAGTACAAGATCCCTGTTCCATGGAACCCTTTTTCTCCGTCTAGGGTTCGAATCTCTGGACCGATCCCGCAAACCACAAAATACTCAAAGACCCGACCCATTTATATACACAAAATCAATGAAATGATACGACAACAGTTGTTGGTGGTGGTGGTGGCGCACAGATCTGCCACTCAGGTCCGTGCCGTCGAGATGCTAGGTCTTGTTCTCGTCTCGTCTCCGTTGGTGGCTCCAATTGCTGCAGTTTTGTTGTGAATGAAGGGGACTAGGCATTTTGGTGGGTCTCGAATCCAAATTCAGCAGCATTGGTTGAAGTCGCCATGGATGTTGCCATTTCTGTTCGTGAAAGGCGGGATGGGACGGGACTGGACTGGACTCTCTCTGGACCAGAGATTGGATGAAGAAGACTATGGGATGACCAATTCCATGAACGGCAATTTGAGTTTCGAGTCGGGGTTTTTCAGATTTGGTTTGAAAATGTCTAATCCGAACTCGTTCCAAAACGAGTTATGAGCTACAAAATACAACTTGAGTGAGTATTTGACGCAGTGTCAATGTAAATCACTTTTACCACATCAGTGCATCATATTGTGTCATCTCATTAGTGGAAATATAAATTTTAATGAGGGTTTTTTTGATAAATAAATTTTACTAATATATTTTTTTTACTGGAAATGATAAATATTTCATTAAGCGTAAACGCACGAAAGGAATACAATACGAGTAAATCCAAATAACCTAATCAAAGTGCCAAAACTAAATAAACAAACTGAATTTTAAACAGAACCTAATAATAAAAGAAGACCTACTCCCGAGAATACTAAAACAACTTCCATCACTATCGGGACCTATACGGACAGATACCGATAAATAATCAAATCGAGTGCACTGGTATAAACCCCCCCCCCCCCCAAATGTGCATAAGACCAAAAAAGAATCTATTCAAAAAAGAATTTATTTCCTTCTAGAAACTTTAAGACCATTACCTGCCCCTGTGCTCTGTAGTCATCATATGGTCGGACCAAATTATCACCGCTAATAACACGAGGCAGCCTCCGGCGGAGGAGTTGTTCATCTGAGGTTATTGCAGCTGCTATCTTCATCCTAACAGCATTGGCACCTTCAGTTGTTTTTGACAAAAGATCTAGAACACCACTCACAGGTTGTGCAGCTGCACCTATTATTCCTTTTCCAACACCCTGAACAAAACCTTCAACACCAGAACTTTTTGCACCTTCAAGAGGTTTTGTCAATATGCCAGTGACTCCTCTGAATAATCCTTTTGCCAGTGCCCCTCCCCCACCTCTAATAACATCACCAAAGTCTTCTACACCCTTGTTTTCCTACAATATAGTGAAGAAAAAAAACATGAACATCCCAGCACATGACAAAAATGTATAAATCAAGAATAGTAATGATTTGCAATCCATGAAAATTACAATGAAATTTTGAGAATTTTAACGATCACAGGGAACGTTTAGTCTATTACATAAAAAAAGAGGCAAGGTCAGGATTGGTAGGAATTAGTATAATAAAATTTACACAGCTAAAATTTGCTACTGTGGTGAAACTAAAGTATCTTAATCCTTCAGGTGACTACACGGTGCTTCTCCAATGATTTACCGTAGCACCAATAAAAAATAAATCTACAAATTAAAGCCTAACTATTCCGATTTTCAAACAATATCTAGATTCAAGCCACGTCATTGTTATGGTAAGCAGTAATTGGTTTCAAAATTTTAACTGCTCAGAGGCTCAACTCACAGAAATGCATGCAAATGACTTCACAAGATGAAAATATAACAGCAAACCTGTCTTTGCCGACTTTGAATGAACTTCTTATCCATTGATAAGGCAGCCACACCTTTACTCATATGTCCTAGTGCACTGCTGGCATTACCCAGTATATCAACACCAGACAGCAGTTGAAGAGGTTGGCCTAACAAATCCTTTTGAACGTTTGATATAGCGTTAATAATCATAGAACTCTGCCTCATGCACACACTTTCATGAAATCTTTGGTTTATTCTGATCTGTCAATCAAACACCAATGTGACAAATTCAATCAGATTCCATACCTATATTAATTGTAATTCTAAAAAATGAATGACAGCTTGAGTAGATATAGTTTCAATACTTGAGGTACATCCGACATAACAAAATCTTTTGCCTCGCCGTTTACAAGAGTTGAGACAAACCAGATTTTTTATTAATTTTTTTTATACATGATAAATTAAATGAAATTAAGTTTCTAAATGTATTACAATTAGAAATAACATATAAATAAAAGATGGATCAGTATCACTAGCTATTACGCCAAAATGCTTGATTATATAATCACAAACACTAAGTGTGCCTCTTCGACTGTTGGAATTTATCATTCATTTTTGTTATTGTGTTAATTTTATTTTATTTTATAATCTAAAATAGGACATGTTTGTCCCTGCCGGCGTGCCCCACGCCTGACATGGTGTTCCTCAGGACACACTCTATTTTTGACGAATCTGTGCCTATTAGATGAAAACAATCTTGTTTCCAAGTAGGCTGATCAATAACTTATGTGTGACAAATACTCATAAAACATATCCAAGCAAAGCATAGGGAATTTAACTATAAAACTTACTGGCATATTTTCAGTGTTTCCTAACGCAGTCATCAAGGATAACCAAAACCCAAGAACACCCCTTGGCCGCTGGCTCGGGGACATAGCCATTGATACTTTGCACCGAACTTCTGAGATATTTAGAACTCTGTATTGAGGAACAAAATAATTACATTAAGTTTATGAAAAAAATGCAAAGAGAAAGATGACTAAGAAGTCTGGTTTGAAGTACTTTGCATACCCAATTTCAATAATCGGATCCACTGAAACAGCAGTTGTTTGAGTATTAGATAATCTACTCAGATTGACTTGTCGAACCATCTCATGAAGGCGCCAAATAATAGGTTCTTGAATGTTTATCAAGAAGGCAGAATTTTCAGGTCCCTGATTCAATCAAAACAGATACAATCAATATAAAGTAATCAAACCTTCAAATAGATCCTCAGAACTACACACTTACATGGAAACCAACATAAGGATACACATATAAGTCTAAGGACCCATTTGATTGCATTGTCATGGAAAATTTCAAGATGTTATCATTCTCCCCCCCAGCTCTCTGTGGCCTGAAGAGAACTGGCATAGGAGTTAGTGGCAACTGGTTATCCACTTGTATCCCGTGCATTCTTACTTTGAACCTAAGACACAAAACAGCATAGAATTGTTGGACAATCAGAAAGTATAATAGAAAACTCAAAGGCCAGAGCAATGAGCAAAGGACCTAGGTAATGAAAATGAAGCAAAAAAGAAAAAGAAAAAAAAAACAGAAAAAAGGCATAATCAGATGCAAATGAAGCTTTACATCTATCTTATCTTATTTTTCATTTGTATCTACATAGCAAGCAACCAAGTAGTTGATTTGCATCTACATGAACTACTGACTAGGGACTAAAACAAGTAATTCCTTAAACCATAGAGTTAACTGACAACAAACCTACCGACTAATTCCAGAGCCCAAACCAGTTGAATAAGCTACCAGAAGATTCTGCACTGATAGGTATAGTATCTCCTCAGGTGTATGGTCAATAACGGATATTCCAAGCTCAGCAAATTCAACAATGACGTGAAACTCACAATCCGAGACTGATACAGATTCTTGTTGAAAATCATTTAGAGAAAGCTGTGACAGAGATGCTGAAGACTCAATTTCAGGTATCCAGTCACTGATCTTAACAACATTAATTTTCTCCTCTTTTACAATAGTTACACGTAGAGCTTTAGTAGAACTGCCTGCAACAGGGATGGGCTCGTGGTCGAATATCTCATCAATATTATATTCTTTTGATTTTGAAGGATCACTTCTATCTACCAGGACTTCCAATAACCGCCCCCTACCAAGATCTTCCCAATAAAAAGATGCAGTTGCATTAGGAAGAAGTTGTTGCCACAAATCACCGATACCATTTGCTTGCCGGAAATGAATAGGTAAATACATTGACCGGTTTTCAATCCTGCTCAATGATTTATACATTAAAACTAAAGAAAAAATAGTTGGGAACATGAAGGATATAATAAGCATGACAAGAAAGAACAAAAAGTATTGTTGAAACCCTATAGAATTCTGGCATCCCAGGGTTTGTTAATGCATTTTCAACATAAGAGAAAACAGTAAATAAAAGAAAGGAAAGCAATATTAACATTTTTTATATATTAATTTCCTTTAGAACTTATTTTCAGTTTCCAATATTATTAATTTTTATTTAGTATTAGACATATGTAGAGAACCAACTGAACTAAAAGTTTAAACTGATAGTTGAAGGCCCAGTTAAATTTTTATATTCTAGAACGCCCCCCTCACGTGCAGGCCCATATTAACTTTGCACTTGGCCCATGCACAGGTCCACTTCTTGCCTAGTGCTGGAATTTAATACGAGTGGCGGCAAGATTCATACTCGGGACCTTTAGGTCACCAAGGCTCAGATACCAAAATAGAACTTTAGTGGAATTTTTTTATTTATTATAAATAGATTTTCATGTTTAATCTATTTTTATCAAAGCTCTTCAGGGAAGTTCAATGAAACCTGTAAGGACTTGATGAAGAATTTGGACGGATAATAACTTCAAAGCTTGAGCTTTTTGTTCCAGATCTTACAGCCACCCTTAATTGCATTTGATCAGTTCCAAATTCTTTCTTTAAGGAAATGCGCATCACTCCTTCATTAGAAACACTGAATGGTGTACTCCATTTGTATCCTTGCACCCGCAACTTACACAAAACAATAGCTTGTCCAATAAGTGAACAGAATACATATACTGATATAACACAAAATTACTCATAAATAATAGCAAATATATTCAGCTAATCAAAAGAAAGATAAAAATTTTAATACCATTAACAGTTCAGCTTTGGCATAAGAGTGCCATGCTATGAGTTTTGGATGATCAGTGGGATGAATCCATTCCATCAAATGAGTATCACACTGCTGCAGGCAGATACTGCAACCAGCCCTGTTAATGAACAAGGTATGTGGCTGAAAATGTACAACCTAAAGACATCCAAGAGTTAGAGACAACTTACAATTGAAATTCAATACAATATATTATTTCAAAGGAAATGAAAATCATATCCAGTAGTCTTTCAGCAGCTGGATTCTAATTCTCATTGTTACAATATATCATAGGGAGCATACAGTAACTTCAGTATCTCTCTTTTTTAGGTAGGTTCATATATCTTGGGATTAGTGTTATAGGTCTTTGCTGACATTGATAGGATAGTTGAACTCCATAGAAAACCACTGAAAAGTTTCTGTAGATTCCTTTCTAAATGTAGTTTCGCATAAAGATTCAACTTGTCATAAGTAACTAAGCACAGGGAGTTTAGCACACGCGTTACACAACAGTTCTGTCACTTTCAACTTGGTCAAAGATGAGGACTGGGTTTGCTACCATGTTATAGGATAATTGGATAGATATCTTTGGAAAAATTTAGCTTACATTGTTCCCAATTTAAAAATATAAAAAAAACTCAGCAATGGATATGCATCGATAACAGATTTCAACCTTTGTTCTATCAGAAGTCATGTTCAGTTGCGCTGAAAGCTTGTAATATGATCCATCTGAACTAAAAGCCTGCACATCAACCCGTTGCTGTATGGAAATACAATTGTCAATAAGCAACCAATTCATAACAAAGATACCACACTATCAATAACAAATCAAACGCTTTTACCAAATAACCAAGAGAGTGAGAAGAAGAAGAAGAAGATGGAGGAGCGAAAATAACACAAGTCACCTTTTTATCCAGCTCAAGAAGGGAAATCCCAGGACCATAAGTGTCAGAATAACGAATGGCAACAGCAATGCCCAATCGTGGAGACAGATATGTATCTTTCTGATTAGGAAACATTGGAACCCCACTGCGACCAACAAAATCTTGTGGAGAAAGCATGCTAGGTATTGGGCTAGTGTCATCAATATGTTCAAATACTTGACTGTTTCTCCTTGAGCTATAAGACCTTCTTTCCATTGAGATTGAAGGATTTTTGAAAGAAAACTTTGCAGACTTCATCGCTCTTGATAGAGAAGGTGCAGCCGATCTTGATAGAGCACGTGAAGGAAATCTTGATAAAGAAGGTGAAGCTGATAGTGAAGGTGAAGCTGATAGAGAAGGTGAAGATAATAGAGAAGGGGGATCTGCATTCACATTTTCTGAAGGTTCAATTTCCACCAGTCGATATGCTAAAGATAAAGACGAATCGTTAACAATCCAATATGGCACGAAAAATCTTATGGTTTTGGGTGCAGCACTGCTTCCTCCAAAGTCACGTTCAATGCTAACTCGCAATCTCCTGCATATGGGACAATTGTCAAGATTGTAATTAAATATCATCACCTAAAAAGCTTATCATAATTAACAACTATGGAAAATAACAAGATAATTACAATTTCAGACAACACAGGAGAACATTAGTCATTGTAAACTGAATGTGCAAAGCAACAATGGACATGTTTAAAAACAGTAAGCAGGGTGTATAACAAAAAAATCCAAACAAACAGCTGCCATATTCATGTTGATACTATGGGGTTGGCAGAACAGCTGCAGTCTGTAAACTGTATCACTTAGGCTGAAAAGAAAACAGGATAAAAATGAGCAGTCTTTTTGTTAATTTATAGCTTCTTATATTCCTTTACCGAGAGTGAGAGATGTCATACATGAAACAAGATTCCTAAATGGGCTGGACATGGAAACATTGAACACAACCAATGTCATAAAAAATTATTTCATCTAAGCAATCAAACATACAAGTCATATGGATCATGCTGCATCAAAAATAGTTTATTTAGAACACTGTTAGTGTTTTCTATTAAATTTTTTAATGATTTCTTGCAAGCTTGATGGGCTGTTTGTTTTCTGCTTGAAAAATGGTTGCTGCTAGTCATTTTTAGTCATCAAGAATAGCATCCTCCTGGTTTGTTGGTCATGAGGATTGTTTTTGGGTTTCCCTCCACTGAGTGAGTGTAAATGTATAATGGCTGTGTTGGCTCCGTGACATGGCAACATTTTTGCAGGTTGAGATCTTGTTTGGTTCCTGGTCTTCATTGAATGCAAAGTTTTTGCACAAAAAAATTAATAAAACTCCCAGTTTGTGAAATTCTATCTGTTTGAAAGTGAAGCAGATTTCTCCAAGATATTGTGCAAAGCTACAATACTCAAACAAATGACAACATATTGAATAACCATACAATTTTATAATGAAATCGCTAATAAACAATTGTCTCATATATATATATATATATGAGAATAAGGAATCTAGGCCAATTAATTTTTGGCTTAGCCTAGCCAAACCAATGAGGCGATGACACATTATTAAATTTCATCCATACCTACCCAAGTGAATTGGTGGGAGCGGAGCGACCCGCCCGGATCCAAGATTTTTAATAAGGTGTCATCACCTCATTAATGACTTAGCCTAAGCCAAAAATAATTTGGCTTAGAATCCTCAATCCCTATATATATATATATATATATGTAGAGTTTTTTTAAGAATCCCATGATTTATAGGATTTGTTGATGCATGCCTTAACTAGAATAGCCTAATTAACTTCATAGATTAAACCATACCATATGTTTATTCCTTTTAGTTAGCTCTTGTAATGACCTAATTACCTAAATAAAGGGCTTCTCTTCTACTGTCAAAACAAATCAATATTACTTATAATATTGAAAGTTTCTCAATAGTCATCTACAGCCAAACGCCATTGGGATCTCACTTTTCAACAATTTTCATATTCTCTTATGGCATAAAAATGTTGGCATATCTTCACTTGGAAAAACCCAATGTCTTGTCCTATTGGTGCCCTAACCATCAGCATTGTCAAGGTCTTGTTCAATCTAGATCACACGTTTACATTAGTCTTTTAAAATCCAACGTAGTATGATGGTTAGAAAGCTACCATAAACCGAACCAAGTAAAGCTTAAAATTGTCGCGGCCGACTTGGCTCAACACTTTTGAACTCGTCAAATTCGGTTCGAGCTCGACTAGCTGATAATTTATTTGAAATTAAAATTATTAGCTCATACGAGTATAAATAATTACTTTTTTTAGTTCTTTTTCATAAACTCAAATGTCTATTCAGTGACAGCATGAGTTTGATGGAGTTGTTGAGATATTTACATGGGATTCATTGATGTATGCCTTAATCAAAATTACTTAATTCTCTAAATAACCCATTACCTAGGCCTATTTCCTTTTAGATTATTAGTCAACTCTTGTAATGCATTAATGCTATCTAGCGAACAGAGTAGATGTGTAAGATGAGCTTTTCATTGGATAATTAAAGAAAAATAGAAATCGAACGGCCCGCAGCTACTTTAAGCTGCAGTTTATCAAAAGACATCAACATACGTACCACTTCCTAATTATATAGATCCATTTTTTAATAAAAGGACCCATAAAATTGGCATTTCAAAGCATTTATAAAAGCTAAG
Source organism: Pelargonium nanum (assembly GCA_036897485.1). Lineage (NCBI taxonomy): Eukaryota > Viridiplantae > Streptophyta > Magnoliopsida > Geraniales > Geraniaceae > Pelargonium > Pelargonium nanum. Next base: position 8,844 of record JAYMTF010000212.1, read on the forward strand.
ATACATATCATATTTGAAGAAAAGAATTCCGTATGCTTTCATAGTTCTCAAAACAAGCAAGTTCTGCACAACCAGTGTGTGTGTGTGTGTGAGAGAGAGAGAGAGACCTTTTACTTTGCTGGTGGACCATCCAGAACGATGAGACACGGTCAACTGTGGAAAGATCTAAAACAAGAAGAGGGTCCTGCAGAAAAAAAGTAACACTCATGATAGAACATACCACAAACAGTGATTTGAAAGTTAAGAGAGTATGTACATACTCATAAAATTACCTTCTCCAAATCCCAACCCCCCTGAACAAACAATGTAAGATAAATTGGCTTCTCAAGATCTGCTGAATATGCATGCACACTCCCGCGTGACGAGATTACACCACGCTGTCGCTCAATGCTATTACCTTCTTTTGTTTTTTCCCAGATTGCGAACTCTGCTGGACAAGGAAGTCGATTTTCCAACTTCAAAGGAGAGTTGATGGATATTTTCCAATCATATACAGGTGTATTTAGTTCTGTATGAAGAACAGATGCATCTGTGCCAACACTAAGCCAAAACTGTTTGCTTGCATCACTAGGGCAAGACATAAGTATATCCTTCTTCTCTAGCTGATTCAATTTAAATGTAAAATTAGATGTCTTGTTCCCTTGTTTCGGGGGATTTTGTCGTGTGAGCGGAACTTGATCCACAAATGGTTGGTCCTTCCCAAATGTGTAGTAACCAACAGCAACTCCACGACCCCAATAATATGGAGGATTAGGATAATCAACACTAGGACGAACTTGTAAACACTGGTCAGAATCCGTGAATGTACTTTTCCATGGTAAAACAGCAGAACATCCAGGATCTACAGCAATGTAATCATTCTTAGATCCATCAATGCATTTCTCAGATAATTGTTGCCTTGTACGAGTCCAACGCCTTCGGCGCACACCATCAACAGCTGATTTTGACAGTGACTTTGAAGAAGTTGGAGGCCATTTCAAACTTTGAAAATCAGACCCATAAGCCCAGCCATCTTCATCAAGAAACTGAGATTTATCAACAGTCCATGTTGATGTCCATTGCCATCCAGGGGGCAGAGGAGGTTCAAAAAAATCCTTCAAAATGAAGAAAGAAGAAAATGAACAAACAATGTTAACTGAATAACTGTACGAATGAAAAAACGAAATAAAGAGCATAGGAAGCGTATCACATAGTCTACTAGTACATAAGAATAGAATAGAAGTCATAATAATGCTTTGCATTACTAGCAGAAACACACCTTAGATGAATATGAAAAGTCTCTGGTGCTCCAGGGCCCGGGATCATTAATACGGAGGCCAGACCACTTGTTGGCCCGACCAGAAGGTGCATAGCGCTGGTTTTCAAAGATCTCTTCCTCTACTATATTACGTCCACTTGTTCCCAAAGAAGAATCATGAGTATTAACTGAAGACATGTGACATATTGAAATATCCATTTTAACATCACAATCATTTACAATAGTCACAAGACCCCTAATAATTGCATGCTTCTTGCCATTTTTCATGACAACTTCAATTGCAATAAAATTATCCTGTAATGTTTTGGGGACCACTGACAATGGAAGTACTGATCGAATACTCTCCCACGCACCCTCTGGGCCAAGCCCCACCCAAAATCCTACATCTCTGTCAAAAACATCCTCGTATTCTGAATCTCTTTTAATATTTGCAGCTGATTTCCTCTCAAAACAAGAAGTAGAGACCATTACATGTCCATAATCTACATACTCAGCATCATTTCGCTGTCCCTGTACAGAAGTGTAATACATATACAAGGAGTTATTAAAATCATCAACAGTGAAGATGCTTTTTCACTGCATGATATATAGATATAAATCAAGAGAAACAAATTAACCAACCTTTTTCCTTAATGAATATGATACAATATTCTGATTGTCATGTGGTTGTTGAAACATCCGCACTGAAGACATCTTCTTCAACATATTTGCACCATGTCCAACAGAAAACGAGAATGCACCGACAACATCACCTATATTGGTAAATTAGAAACTCTATGAATAAAGCAACCATATCTATCAGTTATTTTTGTTTTTGGAAAACATTGTTTGCCTTCAGAAGTTGAATCACATAATATAACGAATATTTATATACATAGGGAGAGAGAGAGAGATAGAGAGAGAGAGAGAGAGGAGGAGGAGGAGGTTAAGCCAATAAGTTTTTGGCTTAGGCTAAGCCGTCAATGAGGTTATGACACCTCATTAAACAGTTTGGATCCAACGGGTTGCTCTGCTGCCACAAATTTACATGAGTGGCCGAGTGGGTATAAGTGAATTTTACTGAGGTGGCAAGAATTATTAGCTTGGTTTAGACTGTCAAAATCTATTAGATTTACATTCTTTAATCTCTCTCTCTCTCTCTCTCTCTCTATACATATATATATGTGTGTGTATGCGCGCGCGCGCGTATGCGCAAAAGATTTTAAACCGGAAAACGAAAAAAGCACATAATTAAAGGTGAACAAGAATCTAGCAACTTTATGCCGGATTCAAGTTGCAAAGAGTATACAACGCTCTCCAAGTGTACTTGTACCAAAAATATACAAAGCAATGCATATAGATCCCATTTGATACTAGTTTCCAAATAAGAAGCCTTCATGAGGATCCAGTGATAAGAACAGCGGTTTCTTGAGGACAAATTAAGTTCAGTTGATAGTATTGCATCATATTGCCTTTACATCTCACAACATTAGGAACTCATACAAAAGAGAAAAAATTATTTTACCATGGGCTTGGTTTGCACTACAAACTTACAGAATAAGAAAGGTAAGAAAAAAAAGGTAAGAAACAAAAGCAATGACGCAACTCAAAACTTAAAAAGGCGATAGATGAACTCTATTTTTGTGATATTTCATGCGCAGGCGTAGAATCACTAGCAATTTCCTTTCAATTGAAATCAAGTTCAGGGCAAATTTGAGAGAAAGCGGAAACCTAACACTATCCACTTATGTTCCCTGACCTGTGAACACCTTCATGCAGAAAACAATTGGCACAGAAGTGCATGAAGGTGCCAATCGTCTTTATTCACCAGGAACCAATCAATTGGCACCTTCATGCACTGCATTAACCTTATTGATTGGTTCTTGGTGAATAGAAACAATCGGCATCTTCATGCACCGTATGCTACTCGTTCAAAGAGCAGTTTGCCAGTAACACATACCTTTTCCAGCTTTTGCAGCAAGATTTGTCACCTCTACTTCCAACTTGGCCATTCCCTGCCATAGTTGTGAAATTGCGATTTTGTAGTAAACAATATATTTATAAAAAAAATAAAGTAACATGTATAAGAGCTTACATAAATTGGAGAAGCATGGTGACTAAAGGATGGATTAATATACAACTTACCTATACACAATGTAGGCTCAATTTACAATTACAGCACTAAATTCCATGTTAGAGCAGATTTATACAACTTGAAGAATGTATGAATTCGTGAAGTAAATTAAGAAAACATTATACACAAAGTTGCAGTCTCAAAAAGAACATGCAAACCAAAAATAGATGTGCACATGATACAGTGGGATACTGGGATGAGATAAGGAAGATGAATACCACCAAACACAATTGCTAAAATATCAAGGCAACAAGGGCAATATATATTCTCTCATTAAGAAAATGGTACACTAAATTTACAATTCAAATACAAAAGCAATGACAAAGCCTTTTCTCAAATCTATGTAGGAGTTAGCTACATGAATCATTTAGCAAAACTATTTAGTATCTTCCATACATATTTTCTTTCTCCATTTTGTCCTATTTTCAATATTATCTTTAAGGATTGTTCTCTGGTCTTCACATATCCAGTGAAGACTAAATTTTGTTGTATCTTTTACAGACAAATGATAATCAATCTCAATATGTTTAGGTCGTTCGTTAAACACGGGATTTAAAGAAGCATGAAGAGCAGCTTGGTTACCACACCATAACTTTGCTGGCATTGAGACTGCAATGCCAACTTCAGTTAGAAGCTGATTAATCCACAGTAATTCACATTATGTTTCTTGCACAATACTAAATTTCCTCCTATCAAAACACAGAAGCCTGTAGTGGGCTTTATGTCAATCTTAGAACCTGTCCAATCCGCATCTAATAATACTCCATACGGGTGTGACCGTGATTCTTACACAATAGACATCTTCCAGGAGCTTCTTTAAATCACACAAGATTTGTTCTAGAGCAACCCAATGATAGATTGTAGGAGATGACATGAATTGACTCACAACTCTAAAAGAGTAGCAATACCAGGAGCACTTCATGGTTTAGCTCCTAAGATTTCCGTCTCTGCTAGAAAGATCAGACTCAATAGAAAGATCTATACAAAGAGGAGTTACTGTTGGCGTGGGTGAAATAAGTCTCACACTGGAAAAATATAAAGTGTAAAGGCTACATATAATGAATGGTGCAAGTAAAACTCTATTAATAAGGTTGGCCTTTTAGTAGTGGAATCTCAAGCTATTATGTGTAGCCCATTATCAAATTTAACAAGGTATCATAGTTGATTTTGATCCTGGCCTAGGTCAATTTATGTTGCCTTATTTTGTGGTCTCTGGCCCGCTTGCATATGGACACGTCTGCAGCGGTCCACGTGTGGAAGATAAATATCTACACGTGAAAAAGGCCCCCGATTGTGCACGTGTCAAGCCCACTCATAAAAATAAAATGTTAAATGTGAGGCTCGCATGTGAGCTGTGAGCAGGAGTGTTAAATGGGTGAAATAAGTCTCACATTGGGTAAATATAAAGTAGAAAGACAACATATAATGGTGCAAGTGAAATTCTACTAATAAGATTGACCTTTTAGCAGTGGAAGCCTAAGCCATTATGTGTAAGTGATTATCAAATTTAACAATTACGCATACGAACATCAACAGAAAAATCAGATTCATTGGTAGAATTATCTAATGGCGAAGAAATCTCAGTCAAGCTATTAGTGGCTAAGACTCAACAAAGACACAAAATAAATGGATACGGGCAGGCGCTCTGCGCCCACAAGTTCATTGGAGAGGGTGAGTGTTAATTTATGAAGTGACATCATCCCATTGGCATGGTTGAGCCTCAACCACTTAAAGTTTGGTTGAGATTCTTTTTTCACTTCCTATTACAGAACTTTACTATTCTGTAACATTTATAATCAAGCAAATGATCTCACACAACCAACTACCAAAAACCCTTAAAAGAATAAGCCTCACTTTTTTTATGTTAAAATAATTATAGTAGTTCGGCATCAAAGACAATGAAGAAATTGTCATATCCAATTAGTCCAACTTTCTGTTTCAATCACAATTAATCAGTTTCTGGTAAAAAAAATTACATATACATGGCAAGAACAGTCGCACCACATTATAAACTAATATTCAATAAAAGAACAGATCCAAATGGTAATGCAACTTCAGTCTACGATATTATAATTAAAACGCACCTTTCGAGGAACTTCAAATATAAAAAGTTCATTCCATCTCGCAGTTCCTTCATCCTGATCACCGCTTTTGGAAATCAAAGGTGTGACAGATCTAGTCCTTGCACTCTGTGGAAAAAGCTTTTGCTGGTCTGTTGCCTGGCTATCAACAACAAGGCGCAGAGCACAGAAGAGTTTATGGCTATTACCATCATCAATAATTGGTATATCCTGCACAGCAATAAAAGTTATCTTACTTTTTTTTAAAGTAAAAAAACAATTTATTCTCTGAAAGAATGATAAATTAACTCAGAACATATATAAACCTTGGCTTCAAGTATAAGTACGGCAACATAAGAGCGTGCCTCCCTTGACTCATCTGCAACATTTAATCTATCTGAAAATCTCGGAGGTGGAATCCAAAGGGAAGCACAGTCATCGTAATGTATCAGGTCCACTGTATCTGAATTTTGTTCTACTCTCTTCAAATAAATATCACACCCAAGTTTATTTTCTATAGTCACAGTCTGAAAATCATCTTCATCCAAAGCAGAAAGAGGCAGATTCTCCCCGTGTCTGCTATGACTATTAGCTTGCTGTGTAGAGAGGGAGATGAGTTGTTAAGTAGAAATTCTTTTTGAATACTCAAAAACTTCAGAAATCGAAACAGCATTCAAAACCCATTTTACCTCGTTGAGACGGGTTGCTTTTTGATCAAGTTCTAACTGTCTTCTCCACGAAACAATAGTCTGAACAAAAGTCTCAAGACTGGCAGCACTGACATTTATGTTTAGGATAGTGGTAGCCGCTACACGCATTCTCTTTCCATAGGTTGCAGGTGGATGTACATTGGTATCATATGTTTCAAACCTTGAACATTCAAGGAAAATAATAAGAAATCAAATTATACAGATGCATGGCAGTTTCAATAAGGTTTGAACACATATTTCCTTAACAATAAAAACAAACACAACATTGGTAACGGATATAACCGAATAATTACTTAAAAATTCCATCAAACGGCTCCACAAGTGGTTCCCATGCTTCCAGTTGTGTATTGAAGGTTGATGCAGCAATGGATGAAACCAGAACAGCGTTCATAGCCTCAAGCCGACCATGTGTTGCAAGCTTGATGTTGGTTATTGTTGTATCAAACAGTGGTGTCATCTGAAACATGGAAAGTTTATCACACTTAGTGAAACATGCAAAGAATGACCATCTTTCATGACATTGAAAGATTCAAGTAATTTCCTAAAAAACCAATAAAAAGGAAAAAAAGCTTTACCATTCCGTATAAGCTGTCAAGAACAGTCACAGAGAAGAACCTTAGTTTCATCTCAGCAGTTACGTTTTCCCGGGTCTTTGGCTTTACAGAATCACCAATAGTGTACGCCAATCGGCCTGATGGTTTTTTCAGATCTGATCGTGCAAGAAAAGTGCAAGCCTATTACAAGCATTAGGTAGCCATGAACATTTGGTTCAATCCCCAAGGAGAAATTCAAAAGATAAAGAGCCATTAGCTTGACAAGATAACAACAATTTGAAAATAATAATGGCAAAATTTAGAAGATAACTGTAAAGAAAAATGTTATATTGAAGCCAAAAAACTGGAAAAAAACAAACTAATGACTGAAAAAGGATTAAAAGCTTTGGCGGGAAATATTATTTCACCTGATTTTCAATTCTCCAAATGCTCCAACACTGAGAAGATTTTGAACTTGAAGATCTAGAAATAGGCACTTCAACAATGTTAGCTTGATTTACAATATCCATCCTTGGGCAGCAAATTGAGTTCATCTGGGGTGCCTCATCTGTTTTGGAGACTACACATCCTAGAGAAACATAACCAGGAGGAGCAATTGGGTACCAGAAGAAAACTTCATCAAATCCTCTCCCCATGATATGAGCAACTTTAGTGAATTGCACAGGCTTTGCAGAGATTTCAGGATTATCTGCCTTGAAGATGATGCCTAAGGCAGGGGGCTCCAAGCTAAGAAACATTAGAACAACCCATCAGTGTTAAGAGAGTGGGGTTAGGGGGTTAAGAAACAATAACTATGCGTCAATTCTAATAGGATAAAAATACCATGCATCAATAAGAACACATGCAATGTAATTAGAATATTAAAATAAAAAATACATTATAGAAACTAACCCATCAGTTATACAATCACCGACTATACCATAACCGGCACGTGAAACTGGTCGCCATATCGAAACTGGTCGACGAAGGTCACTACCCTTATCCCACCAGATTCTCTCAAAGTTTGGGGTTGAGATGAAGCAATTACTTGTTTTAGAAATCGATCTGACAACATCCCATCCAGATGGAATTTCACTTTGATTACTTCGTTGCTCATTTTCATTGCTATCATCAGCAATGGGATTTGAGGATAACTCTTTAGAGACAGATTGCTGACGATTCCAGTTCGTTAAAAGGTGGCTCAGGTCATAAATACTGTAACTGGGAGGGCATCCTGCTGATGCATGAGCATAAAATGAACCAAGAAAATTTTCAAGACGCCATATGCTAAATCCAGATGGAAAGCAAGGATTTGATGAGGCAGTAAATATACAATCTGAATAAGTGGCCGACGTTACAAGGTCAGAACGTATGCAATAAACAATATGATTTGGTGGTGGTTGGTTTCCTGTATTTGCGACGCATCCCAATGCCAAGTATCCTGGAGGCGCAACAGGCATCCAAAGAGAACAATCACCTTCATCATCAGATTTGCCTTTATTTCCGTCAAATCCTTGAATACCAGATAACAAGCCAATCAGATTGAAACCAACAGGCTTTCGCACACGCCCATATGTATTACTTACTGCCATAACTGCCTGTGAAGGAGGAGTTGACCTGAAGAGAAATTATAATGAAGATTAATATTGTAGAGCATCTCAAAATACGCATAAGATAAGATAATTGGATGATTACTATTGTGTAACTCATGAGAAAGTTTTTTAGCATAAACAAATCATATTGAAAAAAATCTGTATTGTATATGAATGCAAAATAAGAACAGATAAATTTAATAAAAACATGAAAGATTTACTTCCGTATGAAAATAATGTATGGAATATGAGGACATTTAATTGTGTGGAATCATAAGGATCTGTTTGGGTTAAGCTGAAAAAAAAAAAAAAAAAAAAAAGAGATGTCAAGGGTCAAAAAGAAAAAACCTCACCATAGCTCAAGAAAGTAATATACCACCCTTTTTACAGCAATAATGATTCCCAAAATGGTTTCAGGTTCACTTGATTACTCAAAGGTAGTTGATGATTATTAATGTATCCCACATTGAAAGGATGTGAAGTCTGTCATCACTTGATATACCTTTTGGGCTTGAATCAAGTTTAACATGGTATCAGACCTGGTTTTAATCCAAATTTGACCTGAAAATGGCCCGTCTATGTTGCCTCCTCCTATGGCCTCCTGCACGCTTGCAGATGGACATGCCTGCAGCAGCCCACGTGTGGAAGAATAATACCTACACGTGAGGTATTATTCTTTTATTGGTGAGCTCGACAGTAAACCAGATCAGAAAATTCCATTATTAAATTGCGTCTCTCCTTGAAGAACATGCCAGAGGAGTGGCGAGAGTGAAAGTTGTCCCATGACAGAGAGTCAAAGCCATTATTGTAGCCCATTATTGAAATTTCACATGGTATCAGAGCTGGTTTTGTTTGGGCCTAATGACCCGTCTTTGTTGCCTCCCTTCTTGGTCCACGCGCAGGGTACGTTATGTTATTTGGCATGCACGTGAGGGGGAGTGTCTGTCATCACTTGATATACACGTTAGGCCCTCCACCTTTCAGCTTAACCTTTTGGGTTGGAATGAAGTTTAACAATGACACATGATTATTAAGAGTCCACTATGAAGATGCCACTTAAGCATTCAAAGGGCCCACACTGGAAAAACCGAAAACATGAACTGCTCCACATAGACACAGGCACACCCGTGTATTTGGTTGTCCGCCTCCGCACTTGTTGTCACGAGTGCACCCGCAAGCACGGTCAAGCACACCAAGCCCTGCGCGGTTTTGGCCCAGATTTGGCCCATAACTCTCCATAATTTCGCTAAGGATGTATTGGGACTTTTCGAGTCACATTGTAAACCCGTCACAGTTGAGGAGCCACACCACCTCAACTAATTACCAGCTCCAATATAAATATCCCATTTGGTGTACGGTTCAATCACTCTTCACTCTCTACATTACTACGCATTAATTTATCTGTGATAATCTTGCTCTCACGTCAAGGTGAACTCCAATACTACGCATTGATTTTCATCTATCGCGTGTTCTTATTTGCAGCAATCCTGGGGTAAATCAACTTGGTTTCTATCATTGTCTCACCTGGATTAGAAAAGGGAAGGAGCTCTTATCCATCATTTTTCGCTGGACGACATTAATAAGAGTTTCTCAACAACCATCCACAAAGTCACTATCATAGAATATCCTCTTGTAAATCTCTATAAGACTTAAAACAACCTAAAAGGTCATCTCTGCCTCTTTGGGGGAAATCGAGCACCAGTAGCGTTTTTATTATAAAAATTTGAAATGGGAATGAGAATTAAGAATGGGAATGAAAATCTCATTTCAAAGTCTTCTCAAGACCAAAAAGCCTAATCTATATATGATGAATGGGAATTTCATCCCCATCCCCATTACCATTCTCGATTTCCTACAAAAATTATAAACCAAAAGCTGCCATAGTTAAAACAAAAGATGTACAAGTATTACTAGAACAAAACAAGACATTAGAGCCAGAAAAGGGCCCAAATATGAAAATTAGCCAGGAGATCACAATGGATGAAGATGAAAATATAAAATATATAAAATAAATAAAAATAAAAACTTCAATGCAAGAGATTTGAATAATGCGGGGTGAAACAATAAGCAAATGAGAAAATCACATAAACATATATCAAATCTTACCATGATGAATGCAAGAGATATGAATAATGTTGGGTGAAACAATAAGTAAATGAGAAAATCACATAAACGTATATAAATTATTACCTTGATGTCACACAGTCTCCCAAAATAACATAGTTTGATGGAGCTTGAGGTCTCCAAAAGGTAAGATTGTTAAGGGACCCATTTTCTGCACAAGTATAATACCCAATGTAGGTAAAAGAAGAACAAAGAGTTTATAAGGACTCAGAAATACGACTGCCAAATTTCTATGCAATGGTAAATGGAAGTCATTGAGATAATATTTCGGTCTCAATGGATTAAAGAACACAAAATTTCAATCTCATGAAGATATGAAAGTGTAAACCACAGTTCAGTCGGAAAACCTTTAGGAGAGACCCAAAGTCGGTCATAATTTGTACATGGAGCTACCGGAACTGAATTTCCAAATTGTAAGGCTTCAGCAACCTGACTTTGTAGGTTAAGTACAAGAGAAATAGCACTTAGTGACAGGTGAATGCATATATCCGTTGATAACAGAGAGATGTTTGTTTTGTCTTTAACAGAAGTATAACCCCCAGAAATATCGACTGGATCGAGAATGATAAGACCTGAACCCGCCTCAACAGTCAGATCCTTCAGTAAGGCTCTAATCCAGGTATCCTTTTCCTTTGATGCAAACCTATTAACCACAACTGAGTTAGCTTAACAAGTGGATAAAAGTATCAGACCCATTGACATAAACTGTTTGGAATTCATAAAGATCAAAAGCATGTCACAACATGAGAGAGAGAGAGAGAGAGAGAGAGAGAGATCATGAAGTAAACGGAAGTGTGACATAACATCCCATGAAACAGGAGAGAAACAAAAAATCCAACATTTAAAAGTGAAATCGAATAGGGATATATCATAACCATCGAGACATATTTTACCAGACAGGAATACAGCCAAACTATATCATAAGCAAATGCGCGCACACACACACAAAACATATATATACACTTACATGAAGCTCAAATCCATTTTGGCACGGAGAAGCTTTTCACCGTACGACGAATCATCCAAAGAGGACTTGGTGCCATCATAGAAGGTGAACTCGGAGGAAACAAGCTATATAGAGAGAGAAAGAAGCCAAATGAGATTAAAATAAGATCATGACAGGACTTCAAGAATCAGACCACCGCTTGAAACTGAACAATTTCACACAAGGACCATTTTATTAACTCATTGTGATATAGCTGCACAACAGTTAAAACGAAAATAGAGAGGGTATGGCAACTTATCTTACGTAACATTGGTCAATATAGTATATAGTTATCAGAGAAGGGGAAATGGGATCAAATCGAAGGTACACTACCCAAAAAAACCAGGAATCATTCAGACTTGTGAAAGCAGTGAAAGTTCTTCAGGACCCAGCAGGAGGAAAAATATGCCACTCAGTTTTGGTTTTGCCATGGTCCAAAAGTAAGTGATATGAATTTTGAAAAATGTTTGTAAGACTATTTTATAAACATGTTCTGTGTTACTTAACTGTCTAACTTAGGTACCAAATTCAGCATTAGCACGCAGGATTATCATAAAATGCACACATGCCAAATAGCAAAGGTAACTTCAACCATCATGTAGTTTAATAGCTAAGATTCACAGTTGGAAAGTAAATAACAGTAGGATAGAAAGTATCTGAACTATGACAATGACGTAAATAGTGAATCCCGCAGCAGGTGGTAAGAAGCAAATTAGATAATCAGAACTTAACACTCCTCAGATAATATATTCTACGCAAACGGACTGGACAAATTGCCTGGACAGAGAAACACACAAGATCCAGAAACACACAAGTTTGTGAAGCAAATAGAACAGTACAATAATTTAATTATGAAGACATGTGCTGTGTACACATCAATAAGTAACAAAATACACAAAAATACAGTAAGAAGGGGAAAGTATTACTAAATAGGGCAAAATACACTAAGGTAAGCATTCATAGGTAAAACAAATATGCAGAAGAGTGCTCATGACGAGTAAAAAATTGAAAGGTTACTGACCTGGGCTTCAAAAGTAAAACTTTGCACGCTACTTGGATCACATTGAGGATTAGAGGACAAATTTGAGGTGTCAGATGAACTCTGCAAGTAGTCCAGCCTTCTCTTATCATCACAAGATGAAGAATTATCCAAAAATAAAATTTCCACACCATCTTCTTTGGAGACGGAGTAGCTGCTATCATTACTCAAGTATGTATACTTCCTCAAAAGAGATCCATTCTGATGGATACACAAATAAGCAAACTTGTCATACAATATTACTAAAAACAGTCAGGAAATACAGCTAATTCAAGACAAGCTAAGATTAAAAACCTACGGATATCAATTAACTATAAGTATTGGTTTTATTATCATTATTATGTGATAACATTTGACGTGCCTGTAAATTCATCATATTGTGTAACTCATCTCCCATACTAGATCAGTCTTAGCTTGTATGCAACTAAAACAGAATATGATAAAAGCTTAGAAAACTACCAAAACCAAAAGTGAAAAAAAAAAAACAGAACTAATTTTCAATAATAACCAGTGGCCTTAATTTGTGTAGAGACAGTAGAACACCACAAGGTATCTAAACCAAAACTCAAAAGTGATCTGATGCCGTAAGCCACAAATGGCCTTCCCTCCACTTATATCTTAACAACACCAAAGGAGTTCCTCTCCCCAAGTTTTTATGTAAATTAAAAAGGGTTCTGGAGCTACGGTACACAGGAAAATATGCCTTAATTGTTAACTATAACTCTAAAGGTCAGTTAACATGTGAAACCTACCTTGCTAGTAAATGAAAATCCCTGTTCAAGTTTTTTTCTTTTTTTTCCATATCTATTTCCATCTTTTGTAGAATCTCCTCACTCTACTTCTACATTTATTTTCATAATTTTATCTTCTTCTTTTTTGTGTGTAAAAACTTCATTATATTCAATGAAGAGGAACAAGCTTTGGACTAACAGAAGTGTCATACAACCTGATATACCACTCAGAGGAGGGAAAACCCAAAAACGAACCCCCTTTTCGTTTCCTAGTGTTACTGTTTGATAGTATTAATTAAAACTTTTTAGGGAATGTGTTTCTTCCAACAGAGAGGATACAGATATCCATAAATGCAAAAGTAAAATAAAATAAACACTATAAAGTCACGGAAAATATTCAAGCTTAACCATAACAAGATGAGAAATGCAAGTACCTCAATTTTCACATTAACGAACCGCAACTTCTTACCACGCCCAATAAAAATAATTGGTTGTGAACTCATTGAATGCTCCTCAGATAAAGATATCATCTTTCCACATCCATCATAGGTATACTCAGTAATCCCTGGAGCATCAGCTGCTAACTGTCTATTTGGAGATAAATACACCACATCTTCTGTCTGCATGTAAACAGCTTCAGATAGAACTATACAATTATTACTACTTATGGGGTCATTCATAGGATCCATAGTTTCCTCTCTACCAGTTATTGTTTTCAAGGCTGGCACAAAAAACTCGCCCACAGCAAGAAGAAAATCCGGCACTACAAGAACTCGAGGCTGCTGAATGCGAACCACAAATGACTGTGATGACGTTCGCCATCTGTAGTCCATCAAGAACATTGTCGAATATGGAATATCCACAAATCCAGTTTCAGGATTTGTCCGCATGAAGCTATCCTTGTGTAAAAACATAGCCTTCCCCATGGATGATTGTTTGGAAGCGTCTGTGGACGAACCAAGCATCAGCCGCATTTCAGGCTTAGTATCTGGACGAACATCAAGGATAGAAAATTTTGGAATGGTTACATACAGATCTGCTTCAGATAATTTTGTCATCCGGTATGATACCCAAAGACTTTCAAACTGCAAGAACAGGGTAACAAGGTAAGAAAACCATGCAATATTTGTAATGTGATAGATTTCCAGTACATAATACAAAGTGCAGAAATAGTTAATCTGAAATCACATTCATGCATACGCACAGACGCATGCAAACTCACCAAAATAAAAATAATAACAAAAAGTAAACGACGATTAAAATGAAAAGCGTCTATTAAGAGTTAAAGATGGTAAGCACTCACAGAAATATGAGCCAACGGAGACTCCTCATGAATGCCATTACACAACTCTAACAAGGCATAGTTAACTTCAACTGCAACTATAGTGACAGTGCGTGACAGTAGTATTTGGCTATTCATATTAACCTTATCCGCCAATAACCGCATTGTATCCTTCGAATCAGATGAGCAACCACGAAAACTTGGAGGAAGGTTCGGCTCTTCGGATACATTCATTAATGCACAATCCATAAGAACACTATATTCTTTATCACACATAACTCCATGCAATAAACCAATCTGCACATGTCATAAGCGAAGCACAAAATTTTAGATTAGAACCCATTATTTTAAAATTTGAACAAAAGTGATATCATAGAAAAACAAGTCACTTGGAGAATTGAAAAAAGACGTTTATTTACTACACAAATATACTTCACAAGTAGTCCCATTCTTCATTTTGAGTGATGTCACAAAGGAACCCAAGATTTGCATATTTCAAGACATAATAATATAATTCAACTTTAAATGATTTATCGCGATATCACTATGTAAGCAATTTTATCACTAATCGGTTTCATCTCATCCAGTTTGAGCTTTACATCATCAGACACACAATGAGAAATATCAAGGGCAATTTCAAATCTATGTTTTCACTACTTCCATAAAATTTAGGGTTTATTATTGACACAAGTGAATTTTACACGTGCACAAGATTTTCCAAGATCAGGCACCATAACTTGTTCGGTGGAGTGCAGAATCTACCACTGTATGTGCAAGCTCACAGTTAAAACAATGAAAACCAGTTAGGCAAACAATTTTTTAATTCCCCAAGCAATGTATGTAATTGCCACTCATAACAAAAACTATTGAGCAGAAACAATTTATGAACTAAATATACTTCATTCCAGGTAGAAAAGTTTGTCGAGTAATTGTAAAACAAATAAGGTATATCGGTAATCATAGAATGGGGCAGCTTCCTACTAGCTACTACACCAACTCATATAATTTTTCAGTATGCAATTTATGGAAACGAAATATCCAATATGCCATGGCCTAAACGTGATGCACATAAATTGAAAAGAAAAAAAAAACAAGATCACAAAAATAATAATTCATCAGTTCCTCATAATAAGGAATGGAAAAACATTTACTACAAGAGATAATAAGTGAAAGAGAGCACCAAAGTGCAAAAACTAAACACCTTCACTTCAAGAGAAAATGTTGGGACTTTTCTGAAAACATCCCTTAAACTGCGGCGGATGAAAACATCAAATCCACGGCTTTCCCTTATAACTGGTCTCCCCAGTTCTCCATCGATTCCAACAGACATCTTCATTCCTAGAAGCTGCAATTTTAAACCAAAGTAATAGTTTAGTGCTTGGAATTGCAATGTAGATGGCAAAAATAAAGAATATTCACCTCAAGATGAAGAATATCAATGTGGACAGCTGAAGGATCATTCTCTGGACATCCATGCCAACTAAATTCATTTGTCACACGCAGCTGACCCATATCAAATTGAATAGAACTGCAAAGATGATAGAGTTAGGGAAAAGTTATAAACATCAGAGAATTTTCAGAAACCTTCAAAAGAAAAGGAACATAATCAGGTACCTATAGACCCAAAACTTTGGAAAGCCAAAGGAAAAGAAAATGAGGAAAAGGCAATAGAAAGAGGTGAGAGGAATGTGAGAAAGTCATTGTCATTCAATTTTGCAAAGACTGATTAAAAATAATTATGAATATAAAATAAAATAAAAACAAAAACAAAGAAGCATCCAGTACTTGAAGAGGTACAAAGAATAATATTTTACTCATAGAATACTATTCTTCAATTCTCTTTCTTTCTAATGTCCTAGATAGAACTAAGAATAAAAATGGTAGTCCCTAAAGGAACACCAGAATAGTTGAGGTTCAAATTGTGAGGTTGGTAGGGGTTACGGCAAAAGGGTAGAGCTACACCCTGCTATGTACATTAACAGCTCGTTGGGCCTCCATTTTGGACCAAATAGAATTATATGGACCCTCTCTCAGTGTTTCAACCAACATTAGGGTCATTTGGCATCTGTTCACATATATATTCATTGTAAAATATTTGCTGAATTTGAGTTAAAATGGAAGCTAATACGAATTGAGCAAACCAGGAAATTAGTATAAATCAGTTAAACTCCATAGTATGACAATATTATCTTATGTAACAAACATGTACTATTGATGAAAATTTTCAAGTCGCCATAACTGCATGTGTGTGATAGATTACTAATCCATATATAAGTTTTAAAAGCCCGTAGCAAATATACACGTATTCAAGTCAAGCAAGCTATGTCTGACAAGCAATATTGTGCAAATATACTAACTCTTTACTCATTGAGTTCCGTGGAATAATGATTATCGGGGTGTCAAGGGAGAGGTCCAGCTTTAGGGCTGTGGCTCCATCAAATTCGCATTTCTGAATTAACCAATCAAAGTCTCCAACTTTATCAACGAGCTCAAATGCTTCTTCAGTACCTGGTGTCGCAAGTTCCATGAAGTACACAGTTATCTGCAGTGCCATGTGTTCATAACATGTCAAACTCAGAACAGAAAAGCTTAATTGAGAAAGACTTCATTATAAAATGTGACTTCATATTTGAATTATGAATTGTTTCAAATCTTTTTTCACTATTCTTGTTTAGCATTAATTTATTATTATAATTGGATACCATTCTCTGTATAGGACTAACATTTTTGGTTTAAAATTAGAATCGATTTTGGATAGATATTGGATTCGGCTTTGGGATAGCCCGTTCAATGGTCTTTCATGTACTCATGTGTACTTATCCTATTTCATCTTTTGTTTCATATGATCGTTTGTCACCTTCTTCGTGTTCCTTTGTTGCCTCACTTGATTCCGTGTCCCTTCCTAAAATTGTTCATGAAGCCTTGTCCCATTCTGGTTGGTGAGCATCAATGATGGAAAAGATGAATACTTTAGAGACTATTGGGTGAAAACGGGTATTTACAATTAAATTCAATTTTGATTGCTCTTTGGCTCGACTTAAGGCCCGTCTTATTGTGAAAGCCAATGCTCAAACTTATGGTGTGGATTATTCCGACACATTCTCCCTCGTGGCAGAGTTGACCTTTATTTGCTTGTTTGCTTCTTTCGCTGCTACGAAAGAAAGGGTAGTTACGTGTTTTGGGATGAAAAAAGAAGGGTAGTCATTCGTACTTACCTCTTATCTAGACCCTAATTATATGTTTCAACCCCAATAAACCCTATTCTGAACCAAATTATTGAAATAAAACTGCCGTAAACCCTTCCCATACATCATAATGCCCTGTATTCCCTGATAGAAAAATAATAATCAGAGTTACTGTACATACCTCACTAATAAATCGATTAAGGAAAACAATGCGAACAGCAGAAAGTCGACCGCTCAAGCTATAATCATATCCTTCATAGTCATCATCTTCAGCACTATAAGAGATAAATTTGATCTGAAAGAGAAAATGGGAAATAAGAGTTACGCAAGTAAACAAATGAAAATATATATATATATATATATGGACAAACAAACAAAATTCCACAATATATCATTCGCTGATCGAGAATAACATACCTTAATGAGTGACTCCACCCCAGGATTACGTATATCACATAGCCATCCCCAACAGTGATCTGGACCAAGCGACATGTCACACAATTGGAGATTTCCTAACGTACCTTCAATTGAAATAGAACCTGGGTAGACCTAAAAAAGGATATAAATATAAATATACATTAATATATATATAGTCAAATAGAGGGGAAGATAGAAAGAGAAAGAAAAAATTAAAAAATTAAAATGCTACCAACACTGAAATTTGTTCCCAATATAAAAAGAAAGGTTAAAATAACAATGCATCCTTAGAAAGAAAATAAAGGAATCCGAGTGCTTTTCAAATTGAATACAGTAGTAAGATCTGCTTCTCATATCCAATTATGTTGGCAAATTTTGTAACAAAATCTAGGAAGTTAGTAAACGACCAAGCTTTCCCCATACCTTAAAATCCAACAAGAAACTTTCTTGCACTAACATTGCAAGCTGAGAACCATCCTCCTTATTAAGAAACACTGTAACACTGTCGACATTCATGTTCAAGTAAAACACAACACGCCCTTTACCAAACCCCAGCAGCCCTTTGATACGCCCCATTTCCTCGGCCTTCTCCTTCGTCATAGATGAAACATCATCCGAAGTTTTAGTCATTTCAGTACTACTTGAAGTGGAATTGCTACCACTTAGATCAGTGCCAAAACCAATTAACGCAACAAGAGTTGGTCTATTGAAAAAAAATTCTAGTTGAGACATGCGAATACTCATCTGAAAATAAAAAATTCAATTGAATACATTAGTAGAACAAACTAGCAAAAGTATAGCCAAGGAACTTTGACATATAAGGATTTCAGCAATGCTCATATGAGGTACCTGTGTATCTATTCCATCATAATTAGGCGAGCCAGAACTCTTTGTTGCAAACGTAACACACACAAAATCATTACCCTCACCTCCCTGTGCCTCATAGAATATCTCACCAGAAACACCTTTTCCTAGATCTCTTTCACGACTTAAGACTTGAGGAGACTCAACTCCAGCAGAATCCACAATGTCCAACATCATTGCACAGTGAGACATATCCATATTATGAGGAGAAAAGCCTGGATCTGATAAAGACATAAAATCTGGTAATGCATCCTTGAAATCATCATCCTCTGCCAATGCCATAGGCATCTCCTTCTCATGCTCATGACTATCAAAAGTCCCACTAGGAGAATCTGTATTCTTATTCTTCAGAACAGAGAACGCTAAATACTGGGGGTTCTTAGACTGTCGACCTTGAAGTTCATCTTTAATTTTCAGAGAGTGCAGCTTAGTCTTGACTGTCAGGTCCCCTTCCCAACGAATTATGTGCACCTAAACCAAATTTTCAATTTACACTGAGATCAAGGTACTGGCAAGAATGCATAAATTCAATCCAAATTTTCACGGGGCGAAACACTCACTATTAAGAAAAAAATATAAAAATAAACCAGAGGTACAATCACCAAACTCTATATAAGGTAAACTGTGGCCTATAGATGATTTCTATTAGAATACACACACATCGGATCGCTAATAATAACTGCAGAAAAACACAGATGGTAAGATTTCTTCGATCTTTATCCTACCAATTGCTTTATTAAATTAATTTCATAATAAACTCAAATCTTATCTTTTTAAGGCCATGCTTATGACACCAAAACTTACGATTGGCAGAAGAAATAAAATACCAGCAAAACAAAGCATTAGATACAGTTCATAACTCTGTAAGAAATCTGGCGTGATAAAAACAAGGAATTCAAAAACAAAAAAGAATCTGTATATTTTACTGAAAAATGAAAAAAAAAAAACAATAGCCTTTCGCAGTTTGTTAAGTGTGCTCCATCAAGTTTCACTCAATGCGTGCAGAGGCAATCGGTATGTCAAGTTAACTCAGTTTTAATTTGTACCTAGAATTAAGGGAGAGTGCATACAAGGTAGGATAGAATAATTATATTATCCTCTACGGCTCTACCTAAACCATAGGGAGTGCAGGGTATCCAATCAATTTCTTTATTTTTTTCAGAGTAAATTTTTCTCATCCCAAATTTCAATTTTTCAAAAGATAAAGATCAATCCAAACATATTTAGGTCCCAATTTCAGAAGAAGTCTTATAGTAGGGATTGACAATTACCCTACCAGAGCGGGTGAGCACCCGGAGGCACAAGTAGTGTCAGGCTCGTTACTCACACCTAGCATTAATAGGATTCTCAAAATATGTCATTTAAACTGAAAGTGAGACAAAAACATGGCATTTCATGAGTTCACGAGCTCTGATACCAAGTAAGCCATATATCTGGTCAAAATATTCTTTATCATGCAAATGTCAGGTATTTTGCTTAGTTTTTTAAATCCAAAAATTATAGCATAGAGAACCAATTCATACATCTATGAAATAAAAGTTATTGATATCTGTTTTTTCTGATGCTACTCCATTCCCCACCAGTTATATCATACGCACTGAATAATACCAGAAGAGTTATATACGCACATCATTTAAGCCAACATTAAAAGGAACTAATCATTTTGAACCACTTCCCATCAAAAATTTCAACAATTCTAACATGAAAATTGAAGAAACAGTTGAAGAAGCAGATGAACTTGCTATACTGACCTTACCCCCACCAGCAAGAACCTCAACAATAAGAGTCTCTTCAAGATGTTCATCATCTCCAAAACCAGTCTGGAAAATAATAATAACAAATGTTAATTTTGCTTTACCAGTATAATGTTTCCTACGAGCATTATTACAAACCAGTACCAAGTAGTTGAAATTGGCGAAATGCGTCCACTATGATCTGCAAATCATTAAGAACAGAGGATTACAACTAACCTTTCCATACAAAAATAACTTTGTTTCCAGCAACGACCCATTAATGACAAGGTCAGCCGTTTTCAATTCCGTGGCCTGAGATCCATCCATCGCGACGCCACTGTCACTTAATTCACCAATTACATCAACAGTTGGAGGAGCCTACATACAGCATAAATATAACTTTTAATGATAAATAGCTACTATAGTCCATAAAACAAAAATAATAATAAATGATCGCAAGAAAATCTTATCATACGGAAGCTTTATATGTGGCTTGCACAAGTCCTTTTAACCAAGTGGTCTTCTCATCCATATCCCGAAATTCTATCACCCAAGTACTAGATGACTCCAGTGCCTGTAAATATACATGTAGAAAAAACAAAAAGGAGAATGATATTTCTTATATTTGATCAAATGAGAGAGTTTTCTATTTGTATACAAGAGTTGACAAGCATACATTGACTACTACATGAAAGGAAATAAACCTAGACTAAAAACTTAATGTAAGGAGCTAAATTAGCAATTTCTTATTTTAAGGAATCATATAATTTATGGGATCCTTAACATCTCAACATCCCCCTCAAAAGTCCTTAATATAGACACTAGATATCTAGTGGCACAATCTAAAGGGTTTGCTTCTGTGTACAAAAGTAGACCTTTACTATACTACACTTGGATTCGAATTTGACAAGTTAGATGTAATTAGAAACTATATTACTATAGATTCATATGATTTATAAGATATATATATATATACATAGAGCGAGAGAGAGAGAGAGAGAGAGAGTTAGGAGCCATTTCCCAGTGCGCGGAAGATCAAATTTTAGACCAGATTAAGCTCATACAAGCACGCTCCTAGCACACTACGCTCAGCCATGATCTTGCTATCACGGAATGTGTGAGGGGTGTGCTTAGTAGCTTTGCGTTTTCATCATGTTTCAATTCAGGAGTTTCTGCTTTTATTGTTTGTACCTCCTCTTGGTGTTGGTGTTTGTACTTTTATTCCTTTCTTGGGAATTTCAATAAAAGTACCCATTGCTTATCAAATATATACATATATATATATATATTTTAATTAAAAATAGTGTTTTAAGTTTTTTTTTTCAGAACGACAAATAACATGTCTGCATCGTCTCCAGTGTATGAATTGGTCCTTCATAAGTCATAGTTTGTATGACAAGGTATGTCAAGCCAAGAGTGGCGGCCTATAGCACGAGGTCCCCACCATTGAGGTGTATTGCGTAAGGAGGCTGTTTCCCTAACTCGAACTCGTGAACTCAAGGTAAGAAGGGATGCCAAGAACAAAATAAGAAAGCGCCATGACTAAAGTGATTCTCATGCCATGAAGCATAAAACATAAATCACAATGTTATGTGAAACCAACAAAACTTACTTTCTGATTTTCCATCCCCCTGAAACTAACAGCCAAACAGAACTTTGAACCACCAAGGTTCTCTGAAGGAACCTCATATACCTGCCTACTTGCCATGCTGCAGAATTCCAATAACAAAAACTTTAAACTAACAATTCACAAAAGAACTAAATAATTGGCACTTGTCAAAAGACAAAGATAACTAAGAGATTAAAATGAAGTGGAAAAAAACAGATCCAAAAAGATCATAAGAAAAGGGGTAAAAAAATGGCATACCTCAAATATCGCTGGTAGTACATGGACATTTCAGACTCCAAAACATAAAGATATAATCCAGATAACACGAGAAAACAGGGCTGCCAAGTGGCGACCGAATTGCCAATCCCCTTGAGAAGATTTAATATAACAGCCATCAGAATCATTTAGTCAGCTATATGTCAAAAAATATATATCTAATCAGCTTGTTTTCCTTTGTGTAGCAGACATACCTTCCAAACAAGAATTCTGGCATTAGTAGCAAGATCTGTGGAGCTCCAAGGAGCAAGTTCTGCTAGGAAATTTTCACCACTAGGCTGATCAGAAGTTTCAATTGTACCAGTCAACATGTTTACCAATTCCATTAGTCTACCAAAGCGTGCTGGTGAGAAATGGATACTAAGGTTTGGCACTTGAACAGATATACGTGAAGATGGGTAACTTGGGTGTGGAACTTTAATCTTTAACAAACACAGAACCCGATCAGAATGGATTCCCTTTTACGTGGACATATTAAAGTCAGATGTACAACCAAAAAAGAACCATACCTGATCAACAATTACTGCCATCCCACACCTATCAATGAGAGAGTAGAAATTATCACACTTTCCCATCATAGGTTCACCTTCATGACCACAATAATTTGGTATGTCCGAAGTGTACTTCTTGCAATCAGGACATTGATCTGTAAAGAACGCAGCAATATCTCTTCCAGATATATAAAAACGAGAATATAAATTCTGCCTTTGTTCATCATGCTGAGATTCCTGCAATAGTAATTAATTATTTGAAGTGAAACCAATGAAAGTCTGAAAATTCAAAAGATAAAGGGACAAAATATACTTTGGTGTGCACAGTGAAATGACCAAAATCCAAGAGAAAATGACTATCTTGTTTGGAAGAGCTGCACGTTCTTATTGGTACCCTCACTTTTGGAGCATCAAAATCAATGTCAAGAGCAAACCTGAATAACCAAAGTTAATCTCAATCAAATCATGCAAATGATTAAGCTTTTATTCAACTATCAAAACAAAGCAAAATAAACCCACAAAGATTTCACATGTATAGAGGGTGGGGCAGTATAGAGAGCAAATTATGACACTGAATAGCACCAAAATTAAATCAAGTGTCTGTTGGTGCACTGGTAGCAATGGATTGGAATTCTGAAATAGTATAAATTCTGGAAGATCAAGCAACACACATTAGTCTCAATGATGATAGCTAGAGCTTTGACAAATTGAACATTTTAGATGAAAGTCAATTTGTAACAACAACAACCATTACCGCCATGAATCCTTTAGCAAAACTCTATAGGATCTTCTACTCGTACACATATCTTCCACTTTGCCTTATATAATGTTATGTCCTCCATTAGGTAATATGTTATGATGTCCTCTTTTAATAAATCTTTCCATTGTTAACTTAGGTCAACCCACTTGGTCCTTGTGGAAGAGCAGGAATAAAGGAGTATGGGAGGAACCGGAGGTGGTGGTGGAGTTGGGACAGAACATGCAAAGGAGTGGTAGGAGTCAAGATGGGAGGAACATTTCCAAAGCAAGTAAATTGAGAAGAAAAAATAAGCAAAAAATAATTTGATACGGACTGAACCAAACGAAAACTGAATTTTTTTTTATTTTTTTTTACAAATGTATAGACCAAAAAGGCCAGACCAAATATATCCAGTTCAACTTAGTAAAGGACAAAAATAAGGTCAATACCAGTTTTTTTAACATTCTTAAATATTACCCCTGAAGTCTTAAGAACTCCTCCCGTGGAGCGCTTTGGGCTGGTAAAGGCAATAGAACCTTTGGCTACCTCACAGGCATATCAAGACTTGGAGACTCTTGCTAGCGTGGGACTCACACTTACCACCAAGGCGTAGCGTCATACAACTTGGAGCCAAAGGAATATCAACCTCAAGGCATGACAACGAGAAGCAGAAGAATAGTTTCCCCTGTTCTCCTGCCTCCCTTTGTGCTTAGGAGCCATCTAGTGGCCTTTGAATGATAGTTGCGGTACAAGGAACGTAAGGATGTGTAGAATCCTTTAACTGGCTGAGTAGACCAATGCATGCAGGAGTGTGTGTAACGACGCGAGAGTGCAGGGCTCTTAGCCATATAAGCAGAAATGGTTTACATGGTGGGTATGGGTATGGACACGGGCGCGTGCTTCATGACATGATTGTTTTGGTTCCTATGAATTAAGGAGAACTAGAGCAAGGAACATGGTCTGTTGCTAAGCACAGCGGAGAAATGGAGCGAGGTACACAGCGAAATGCTAAGCAAAGTGGTGTCTTGCTTCTGGCGAGGGGAGACTCGAGTAGCTTAAAGGACATGGTGTGGTACCGAACAGCAGAGCATGTCGCTTCTAGCAAGAAAAGACTTAAGTGGAGCGAGGGGAACCACGTCTTAATCAGCGACACGGTGTGTTGCTCCTTGCAAGTGAAAGTCCAGTACTGATGAGTTTGGTCCATCTTATAGAGTGTATCATGGGGTCCAAATCAAACACTTATGTCTTTGACTTTTCCAACTTCGACAGAAATGATGTGACGTGTAGAAATTCTAGTCTACACATGAAAATAGGGCATATATTCTAGGTTAGGAAAGTTGTTCGTGAAAATAGGGCATATATTGTGTTTAGGAAAGTTTAATTTAATTTTCTAGTCTAGCTTATTTCCTACTTTTGTAAAATCGCTACTAAAACAAAAACATTCAACAATTAGTTTTAAAAGGTTTACATTCTAAAAAGAATGAACATAAAGTCAGCTCAATAAATATGCATCGTGGTAGGCCAAATAAAAGGTGAGGCTATTTAGTCTCCCTCAATCCTAGCCTACACAGAATGTGGGTATCATTGTATCCACTATTGGCTGTGATGAAAATGGTGAAAACTTTTAGGCAAAACCATTTAGTCACTGCAACGAGAGAGAAGAAAATGGTGAAACCTTTTAGGCAAAACCACCAGCAATATCTCCAGCGAGAAGCGAGAGATGCAGCAGTTATGCCAAGAGAGTCATAGGGGTGAGAGAAAAGAGTTGAGACTTGAGAGAGAGGCAGAAAGGAGAGTCAAGAGTAAGAAAACTTCAACACGATATTATAATTGTTTACCCTAATATGGTACTCCATAAAGATACGGAGCGGATTCATCTCAATCGTACTGGAGTCGTATGTACCACTAAAGCTAGCAATTAGTGTTAACGTGTCGTGCTGACAGTTGAGTGCGACACACACACACACATATATAAAGGTCAAAACTGTAGGAAATAGCTTGTAGAATAGGAAACCATCGTGAGTTAGGAATCCTGTTGTGTACTTGGGTGTGCCCCATTGTGAATACACATTCTCTAAATCCCACCGGGTATCAGAGTCTAGTTGCCTTAAAGGCCACGAGTTCGAGTCATGCCACCACTCTGAATAATGAAATTAAATTCCAGCACAAGGCCAGAAGAAGAAATGCATGGGCCACGAGCAAAGTGACAACGAACTTGCACGTGAAGGAGCCTGGTTGAGTATATAAGTTGTTGAGTGGATCAATAAAACAAACTAACACGACACATGTTAATAATCGTGTTGACATATTTGAAGACCGACACAACACATTTATGAACGAGTTGACATGACATGACACACTTAACACTTTATATAACATGTTTAAATAAACAAATGTATTAGTGGCACAACAACACATTGGATTCGGCTCAACACAAGTATATAACACAATACAATCTAATTAACTTATTTTCATAAGAAAGCTTTACATCTTAAGTAAGAAAATATGTAAAAATTGTATACAATCAATAATTAATTATTTAAACTCGTGATTTATCTATAATCGTGTTGTGCACGTTAAACGAATCCAACACAAACATGACACAATTATTAAAAAAACACGGTGAGTTCTTCAACATGCACAAGACACAAATATGATTATGTTAAACACTAACACACTTAATTTGTGCTGAGTCACAGTCGTGACTCAAATTGCCCACATATTGATGCCGCAAGCCAAGTCTAAGAAGGATGGATGTGGGTACATACCGAACAAGTACAGGCACACCCACACCCACACCCACACACAGAGAGCAATGCCACAAAACACAATAAATAAATAAAAATAGTAAGTCTGAACCTGCTTTGTTCCTCCAACACCATCTGAAATTGCTCTTGTGCTCGACGAGTCACCTTCTCTATCTTCATCTGTCATTGTAAATTACAAGAGCCTTTACTTAGAGAGGAAAACAAAGATGAAGAAAAGTAGCATACAAAGGGAACTTCATTTACCTGCAATGCAGTTGCAGTTTCAAAAGCAACAGTAGGACTTACTGCATTGCTCCTCTTCACAAACTCCAAAAAGCGATCACAACTATCCCTCAAAACCTAAGAACCAACATGAGGAGCCGGATATTATCTTGGGTGCAGATTATAACAATAGAGATCTTCATCAATACAAATTATACAGAACTTCCTTAACATTCAAATTTGCATTGTCTGGGTAATATTTAATTATAATATAAATAACAGCAC
This sequence comes from Pelargonium nanum, assembly GCA_036897485.1. NCBI lineage: Eukaryota > Viridiplantae > Streptophyta > Magnoliopsida > Geraniales > Geraniaceae > Pelargonium > Pelargonium nanum. Next base: position 35,839 of record JAYMTF010000212.1, read on the forward strand.
TGAATAAACCTAACATGACAAGGAAAGATACAAGTAGAATGCATCTTTGATGCGTGTTTAAGTCTTTTGCAGATCACTTCACATGATATTCCTACTTTTCTTGATTGATATGAATACACTCTTTTGCTTTCACTTTCACTGGAACTCATTCAATAAACAAATTTGGGAAGTCAGTATCAACTTAGCGTTGAAGCAACAATCCACAGACAGAATTGAGAGGACATATCCATTTGAAGGATATAAATAACCCAAATCGAAATTGCACTGCAACAGAAGGATGCAACAAACCTAGACTCATTACTTGGAATACCACATTTTGGTTCATTTCAGTTTACCATATTAAATAAGGGGCCGTGCTGCTCATTAAAATAATATTGGAACTAAAAAGAAGCAAATGGGACTTTCATCATTCAATGCTACTACAAGTATTTCCAAGGTTACACATATGAATGGACCTATGTTTTCAGTGATGCAATGCATTCGTGGATTCCAGAAGCCTTTTAGAGCATGTATTGGGTGGAGGGGCTAAAGAGGTATATGAGTTTGTCTCAAACTCACACACAATCAATGCAGGATTCATAAATGCATATGGGCTTTCGCTTAAGTGTTTAAGCTCTCATACTAAAAGGACCATTTTAAATTATTAATGATTTTAATAGTTTAGTTCAATTTGTATTATTGATGTGAATTAATTGTGTTAGTAAGTATAAGAGAGACCCCTTTATATATGAGATTAAGACAAAATAAGAAAGAAACTAGAATTTGAAATTAAATTAATCTATCAAAACTAAGTGGATCCATAAAAGACCAATACCGATCGTTCCTGCAACCATATTTCATGAAATTAACTATTGGACTGTGACTTCTTTTTTTATAAGCAATGGGTACTTTTATTAAAATTCCCGAGAAAGGAATAAAAGTACAAACACCAAGAGGAGATACAAACAATAAGAGCAGAAGCTCCTGAATTGAAACATGATGAAAACGCATAGCTACTAAGCACACCCCTCACACATTCCAAGATAGCGAGATTAACTTTTATTTGAAAAGACCATGCTCGCCAAATATCAATTTGATCTTAGATCAATTTGATCTTAGATCAATAACTACTATACTTAAACGGCACTCCATACAAGAGATTTCTTTATTGATAATTAAAAACAAGAAAGCAATCAGTATTAGATCACTATGAATTCTGCATACACAACAACAAGAATAGGGAAAACTAAATCTAACCTTTGATTTTGAGAAAAGCAAAATATCAGCATATGTGAGATGCTTTAATAGGCATAATCAACACTGTAAGCAGAGTAACACTAATAGATCTAAGATTGAGGAATCACCGTGACATGACAAGGAGAAATTGTAGCGGACAGCCTCCAGTCAACATTCTCCCCAATAGGTAAGTGTACAAAACTAGCAATCAATGCATTCATCTTCTTCTCACTGCTGACACTCTGCAAAACAAATAGCAAAATATATGAGCCAGCTAAGTAAAAATATAAACCCAAGAGAAAACTGAAGTTTCAATACAAGACCAGCTTTTACTTCAGCTATAAAAATAAAACATAGTTCAAAGTTCAAAGAGTTGGACATGAATCTTGGTTTAATATCTAAATAGAAAAGAATGGAACAAACATCTACCAAACCTGAACGTTTGCAAGTTAGCATCAGAATCTAAAATCATGTGCCTTTGATCAGCCAATAGAATAACCGCTGAAAACAACGTGAACTTAGATAATAAAAGTAAGCAAACCTTGGCAAGTGAACCTTCAGGTGCAGATACACCATAGTATTTCAATAGAACATCACACTGAATACTACGATTCTTAAACTTGGTCGACACATGGAGTTGCTCAAATCTACCACAAATAATCTCGGTATCATTTACACTTATGATCCTCGCAGCCGCCTGACCTATTGATACAGTTACAAGGAATTGGACCATATTTTGTACTTCCTTTCCCGAATGTGACGTTGACTCTTCATCTGGCTGACAACTAAGCAAATTATGTATTGCTTGCCATTCTTCATTGGTCAATCTTTCTTCTGACAACTGCAATCCCTCTGATGCATCCTCAAAATCGGCATCTTCAGGCTCTGAATACCTGGCATACAAGAAACCAAATAAAGTTAGTACAAATACAAAGAATAGAAAAAAGCACTTTCACCCAAGTATGAGGAAAAGGAAATAAAGCCTTCAGCAGAATAAAAGAAACCAATAGACAACATAAGAGTAACATAATTGCCACAAACCAACTAAATGAAAACCAGCCACTCTTTTTCAGCCTTCTCTGTTCAGCTGCTTCCTTCGATTTTACAGATTCAACCTTGGCATGAGCAAGTAACCTAAAGCGAGACACCAGATACAAAATTAACTATCATCAGAAGAGGTAGATTTAAAAACAGGGCATGAGGATGTGTGTTCTATTTTATTATTTTTTAAATAAGTAAGTAAATAGATACAACAATAAATGATAAATTTCAAGTAATAATCAGTGAAAATATAAAGCACCGTTTCACCATTTAGGTCAAGAACCCAGCGAGTTTGCTAAGGACATGATTTGATAAGGACACGCTCACAACACAAGTCGGATACGCAAAATTAAAAAGTGAAAATTAAATAGGATGCACTAAGGACAAGCAAAGGACACACAAATCATGTATCCAAGTCCCGCATTTAATTTAAAACATATACTTATTTTTAGACGAGAAGACAACAAAAACAACCAAACCATTTACCGAATAACGTTAGGGTCGCGTACATGAACCATTAACAAAACTCTTAGAGCTCCTCTACTTGTATTCTCCATCTTAACTCTATCCTATCTAATGTTATCTCCTTTGTTAAGCCAAGTGTAATCACGTCTTTTCTCACTACTTCTATCCATGTTAAGCCTGCCCCTATTAATTTTTCCTAATACGCATATTCCCTCACGGGGTCTTTAATCCCCCTACACTCCACATGTCCAAACAATCTTAAACGTAATTCTTGCATCTTCAATTGATGGTACCCTAATTTTCTTCAAATAGTAGCATTCCAAGAGGAACTACAGATCCACTTAAATATATTCATCTTTGCTATCTCCATCTTATGTCTTTGCAGCCTCTTTGAACCTCAAAATTTAATGTCACCTAGCATTATTAGCCTTACAACTATACCACAGAACTTTTTGTTCAACTTTAGAGACATTCTTTTATCATAACAAACTATCAAAGTCTTCAACTTCAATCACCCTTGCACTAATCTTATTTCGATTATCCTCTTCATCCTTTCCATTTTTTAAGTTATAGATCCAGGATGCCTAAAATGGATGGGCACTTTCAATAATTTAATTATCTTCTAGCATAATTCAACAACTACTCACCCACCCATTGACCCTTACTTTTGCTAAAATTACCTTCCATACATGCAAAATATGCTAAACTGGTTTTAAAACCCTCCGTACACAGTCTCTCCCCATCTGCCTAATTTGGCATTTATCCTATTTCACTATTATCAACTAAAACAAAAATGTCAGCAAACAACATACACAAGGGAACTCATCTTGACGAAATCATGTGTCTGTGAGCTTATCAGTCACCCAAGAGAAAAGGAAAGAGCTTAGAGATGAGCCTTGATTCAATCCTACAATAATGGAAAACTCTCTTCGGACTCCCACGCCAATTAATGTGCATTCTTTACATCTCTAATTAAATTAGTATATTTAAAATATACCTATTATTTATAATGCCCACCATATAACCTTTTTTAGGAACCTTATCAAAATAAGCTCTTTTGGGTGAACAAATAACTAGGTGCAAAAATAAATAAAAAACTAGGTGCAGGTCAAGGCTTTTCTCTCTACACTTTCTAAATATTTAGAAGAGCGACCAACCGTCATATAGTTGGTTAAAATCTTAACTGCAACAATGGATCAATAAGACCAGCCCTTATCCTCTTCAAAAGCATCTAAAGCACAACAATCCCAAGCAATACCAACCAACTCATATGAAAAAACAACTTCCACCAAGGGAATACAGAATTAAACTTTCAACAAGGGAAAACCAAACGCAACTTTCACCAGGGGAGTAGAAACAAACTATAGAACTAACATATCCCCTGAAATATGATTGAAAACAGAATAACATGAAATGTATCAATCTACCTGTAGAAAACATACTCTCACAAAATAGCATATTGTGAATGTGGAGATAATAACGATGTGTATGCAAGTGGATTGAACAAGAGGCACCAAGAATAGCATATAGTCAAACTCCTCGTTCCATCCATCCTTATATTCATTCTTTGTTAACTTTTTATTATCTCCACTCTTTATGCATTTGACACAATTTATAATTCTAATTGAGAATAAAACCTACCCCAATCTTCATTTTCGCAACCACATACCCACCCTCGCAGCCTTTCACTCGCAGCAAACCTACTCGCTCTAACCCAAACTCTTAACCTATGCACCGATATGCCATGTTCTCCTGCCATAACTCTCTCGATACATCTCTCTCCTCCCTTACAGCCTCTTGGTCTCCCCCTGCAACCACTTGCTCCCTTTCTTCCCCCTCTCGGCCTTTCTTCCATTAAAACATCTCTCTTTCTTCCTTTTTATAGACCATTTGTTCATGTTTTACTTTCTAGCTTTTACCCTTCATGGATGGCAAATTTAGGGATACATTACGCATATTTTTTAAATAAGCTTCAGGGATCTCAATTATTTTATTATATGCATGAAATTCAAAATATATTCCAATTAAAACGTTTACTTTAGTAATAATATATGTTGTGTACTACAACTAGTTCAATTAACAAGTCAAAATAACATATCTACACATACATCACTTACATTTATTGAACTTGTGCTCTTTTGATGCAAGTTGTTTTCAAGCACCAAATATAATTTTGGGTTTGATATGAATTCTTTATATTTCTATCTTATGTAAATGGATAGGTTTGGTTTAGATTAGGGTGCTTCATTCAGTAAAATAAATATTTGTTGTTCGAACTTTGAATGCAATTCCAACAAGTATTTTAGTTGATATCTAAAGAGAACATGATCAATAATTGAAAACATCTCACTTATAGCAAAAGAGAGAGGTCAAAAGTAGTAAGTCTGAGGATGATTCCCAAACCCATGAACTAATTCTACAGAGAACCTATCTTTATGTATACAATAGTGTATATCATTATTATGTTTCATAAAGTCATATATGTCATTTATGAACGTGTTTTCAAGTTTGATTTAGCACTAGTACGACATAGAATACCTAAAGGTCACCTGGAATAATTAACAAATCTGATGTAAAAAAAAAAGAGAGAGAGAGAGAGCAAGGAATTACCAAACCGACATACCTCCACAAAAGAATTACTTTGGAATCTAAATCTCGTTCAATTTCTCTAATTTCTGAATTATCAACATTTGATAATTGTTGCAGAGCACTAGCATACAATTGAATGTAGCGCCGACGAAGATGGCAAAGATGCTGAATTCGTTCCCATGAGAATCTATAACTGGAGTGGGAAGGAAGTGAAGTCAGTTTCAACTTCCAAAACATATATGTATATCAGAAAGACAGCTCAATTTCCAGATGCATTTCAAAGACAAAAATTCAAAAGGTGCAGTAGACTTATTTCAGTTGCAAGTACTTTCTCCATCCCAAAAAATAAGTGTCTTGTTTAACTTTTTACAAAAATCATGTATAACTTCATTAGTGTTCTGACTTTTCATCGTGTGCTTTTATTGACTAGCACAAATGATTTTAACTTAGCTAAAGAATATTATAGGTAATTCGCAACGTTTTTACCAAAATGGGAAGCAGACACTTATTTTAAGACAATCAATTTAGTAGTGGACACTTTTTTTACTAACAAATATCAGATACAATTATATAGAAATTAAATACATTACCACATTTTTTTCTGTTGTAAGCTAGCTTGAGCAGCATAACGCCACCACAAATAAGGAGCTTCTGAAACAGGCACTAGAGGCCTTAAATGGGCAACTTCAACATATGTTCTGTACCTAGAAACTACTTCCAAAAGTTTTATCCAATCGTGATACTGTGCCTGAAAGGTAAAACGAACGACACAAACTTTAGCACTCAATTTGATGAACAAGGAGAATGCAAAGGAGAACAATTTACAAAGCTTTTGGCCTTAAGTATAGTTGGAGAAGAGAACAAGGAAAATCAATTGGTGGCAAGGGAAACACAACCAATATCTCAAGCCTATTTTCTTTTACATGTAGTCCAGAAAACGGAAAATTATATGACGCAAGTCAATAGTTTGAATTATTTTCTCTAAGTCAAAAGTAGAACAGAGAATCACTAGTTAGAATCGAAACCATAATAAAGTAAAAAAATATTCAGAACCTCTGTAACTCTTAAAGAGACATCACTTAGGACGAGAGCAGCCTTCTCAAATGGAACCTCAGGATCATTTCTTTCTTGATTTCCAAGGCGGTGATATTTAAGGACTCCATTGATAGGTGAGACCAAGAAGTTGCGATTTTTAGCCCATTTACAGACCATTCTGCTGTCCGCACCAGGTTCATTTACACCATCTTCAAATATCTAGAAATATATATATATATATGTATGTATAGATAGATAGAGAGAGAGAGAGAAGAATGAGTCTAATTTACTGTAGATAATATGTATTTAACCATCATAATAAACAAGCTAATTGTTATATGACAAGAGAACAAACCTCAATCCAATCCTTGGGACTGAGATCTTCCCATTTTTTATCTATCTTCCAGGGAAGACTGTTAGAATCATGATATAAAGCCAGTCTGTCAAGATGTAGTGACTGTATAAAGAACACACAAATCTATTACTGAAATAGTTCTAAAACAAGCATATATACAATACAAGTAACAGCATGTACATTACCATCCAATCTCACTAAAGAACTGCAAAATATCAAAGAACTATGGGAAGAGTCATGTTTTGCTGGGTTGATTCCCCTGCCTATAGTAAGTAAATAAAATTCTTCTCCTGATAAGTCCTCAGACAATTTTATCCTTTGGAAAATCATATGTCACTATGATTTTCTAGTCATAGTGGCATATGATTTTGATTCATCATCTTCCAGCCAAAGGAAGATTCATTCACAATCTCCAATCATCTCCTAACTTACTCCAATGGAAAATTGGAAATCATTTTGGAATGTCAAACGAAACTCAAAAAGTAAGCCATTTAATTTGAAGACATTTTCCCATAGAAGATATTTTCTAATTTTCCTTCTTTTTCTATGTTACCTTTAATTTTCTTATCAATGTTTTAAAAATATTTATAAAAAAATCTTATTGCTCCCAAATTTTACAATACTAAGGCAGCACATGGACACAGATTGCCTACCCCCATAATACTTTAAAACAAGAAATGCACAAGGACTTTAAATGTGCATCCTAATTTTTTTGATGATTGTCTTTGTGAATCTAAACAAGAAATGCTGCAATAATGAATTACTTTGAATTATGAATTCTGATAAAAGTTTGTAATTGCAAATTATTCATCCACTTATTTAAAACAAGGATAATTGCATAGAACACCCCCAAATATTGGCCAACATTTAATTCCCCTAATGAGGAAAAGGAAAAAAAAAAAAAGATGAGGCAAACCTTCCTCAACTTGTCCAGAGCGCCACTGGTATCAAAGGTTTCATTCCCCTGCTCATCCATTGTAACAGCAGCAAGCTTAGCTAAGGTAATGCCCGAAGAAAATGGATATCCTGGATTACTGCAGCACATTTTTGTTCTTAAAATTAAGCAGAGCACGTGCCATGATATAAGATGAAGCAAAGTAACATCTAAAGAACCGAGAGATAAAAAAATATGTTTGCTAATACAGGCTAAATCTCCATGAAAAGGTTATGTCCTCCAACCTTACAAAATCCTCATATCTTATATGTACATTGCTGATGCAGCAAAGTAACATGACATCTAACGAACCGAGAGAAGCATATGTTTGCTCAGCATACAAAAAATGACACATTTATAGCAATAATACAGGGTAAATCTCCAAGAAAAGCTTATGTCCTCTAACCTTACAGAATCCTCATATCTTATATGTACATTGCTGATTGATATCTTAAGATTGCCAATAATAGTAGCAATAAGAGAGCCCAGCCACGAATTTCCAGTAGCTTGCTGCAAAAGAAACAGCTATGAATATAATCACCATAAACTGTAATAAAGATTTTGTTTTCTCTCAAATAGAAAAAAAAAAAAAAAAAAAAGTTTCCAGCTCCATTAAACTGTTTCATTTAAACAGATTCACACAACGCACAAATTATGTTACGTATACAAAAGCTGAAAAGAATATTGATCATGCAACTAGATTCAAAAGGCATAATGTCACAACCCGATAGAAGTTGCATTCAAATCATCCCAAATGTATTAGAATTTTGGCTAAGCAAGCTGGACGGACCAGCAAGCTTGATAAAGAACAGTGTAGTACTGTTGCTGTTTTGCTTGCACTAAATTAAGCTTGAGGTTGGCAGGTTGCAGCAAGCATATGTGGCAAGCTGCTTAGCAAGAGTGCAGCAGCCTTGTCTCGGCAATGACTTGATCAAAGACTTCAAGAATAAGTAAATGCAGCAAGTAGGTGACAAGCACCCTCTTCAATGAAGTAGAAGCTGTCTTGCATACTTTCATCCCATGATTATGAAGTAGGCTGTTCTAATTTTATACGACCAATGTGTGGTCTAATGAAAAACTATCAATCTCTTAAATACGACCAATGCGTGGTCTAATGAGAAACTATCAATCTGAAAGTTCTTAAACAAACTAGGTTTGGTAGATTTACAAGTCATTCATCATCACAGCAGTGCATCTACTTGGTGGTTTAGGATGACATAGTTATTGCTTGGAGTGATAACAATGAAATTCAACAATTGAAAGATCATTTGTTCAAGCATTTCATAACCAAGATTTTGGAGAACTTAAATACTTTTGGGGAACTGGAGTAGCACAATATGGTACAGTTTTATTATTTCAACAAAAGTATGCTTTAGATATTCTTGAGGAAACTGGTTTGTTAGATGTAAAACCAATTGACACACCAATTGATCTGAATGTGGAATTTCTATCAATACAGCGGGAGCTTCTAACAGATCAAGGCTGTGAAGATTCAATTCTAAAGTTAATAGAATTAGGAAAGTTAGTTAAAATAGGAAAGTTATTGTTTTT
>JAYMTF010000213.1:0-44856 GCA_036897485.1 Pelargonium nanum
CTTTTCTAATCTACAGAGGATTCCTTGTTTACGGCTTATGGGGTAAACTATAACTTACCTCCCATTAAATCAAGTTTATAAGCCCTAAACTCTTGAATAAATTCCTTTTACTCTATACTCTTGCTGGCTCGCAATCTTCGAGTATTCCTAACTTGCTTTAAGAGTCTTTCTATAGGAGCTTTTGCGGAATAAATAATAGAAATAGAGAAATCCTAAATTTATAAACTTTTAATTAATGCAACTATTCTTGTATACTAGCTTTCAAATTTATTTGTACAAGGGAATCCCTTAGAAAAAACCCCAGATACCCTATCATTTAGAGCTTTTAGGAAATGCTAGGAGATTGTCTTAGCGTAGGAATTTGTTAGCTAGAAAGAACTTCTTTTACGGATTAGACTAAACTTTTAAAGTTATTTTTAAGGTTATGTAATATTATCGGGTTTTTACAGTAAAATACCTTATTTTCGAGAGTTTTCCAGTGATATTTTTAAAAAGGAATTCATTTTAGCTTACTAATATATAGATATAAAGACTTAGATTTTATTATCTATTTGACTTCACAGTTTACTCTCAGGGAATTGCATAGACCAAATACTTTAGCTTTTTGTGGTATAAGTTGTTTCCACAGAGGTCTGGTCTAATTTTAAACGGTAAAAAATAATATTTTATAAGGAAATAAATATGTCTACCAGTAAATTAGAATCCCTTTTGCCAAGGGTAGCTTTTAAATTTAGCTCATTCAGGACTGTAATAGGTCTTCCTTAGTGTATACACCAAGGCATGAAAGCACTAGCTCTAATAGTTAGTAGGCCTAGTTAAGGGTCTAAAAGTTATATTTAAAACTTCTTATGCGTAGAAGCGAATAATTCACAAGTATAAGTTTCCGGAATTACCCAAGCAATACTGAGGGTTCCCTTTTAATAGAGCTTTACTTATTTTAAATTGATATCTTTTTTATAGAACACTCATTTTAAAGATACAAACTTATAAGTTTATTTTACAGAAGTTTAGAATTGAAAATCTGGGGTATTGGCCTGAATCCTTATAGAAAGAAGTACTTTGTTTGGTAGCACGCTAGATATATATAAAGATATAGGACCCTGTAAGGAAGGGTTTTACTCTAAATTAGAAAGTAAAATGTTGAGAGGGAAAAACTAGGTTGAGTCTATTCTGTTTTCTACTCGATAAAATAACACGCAAGATAACTTATTTTTCTATAGGAAGAAGATAGTCGAGCTAGGGGACCGTCGCTGGAGTAGATTTGTTTGACCAGGGTGTGCGTGATAGGTGTGGATTTTCTAGTATTTTCCTTGGTTTTATCAAAACTGTAAACAAAATTAGGGCTAGCTGTAAGAGTACTACGGTGTGTAGAAATCAGATCTTGCCTATGCTTCAAAAGGAGTTAAGGATACAGATATTACCGGGTTGAAGAGCTTTAATTACTATATAAATTAAATTAGTCCAGAAAGTTAATTTAGGGTCCTAAAAAGAGCTAGCTTCACTAGGTATATTTATCAAATAACACTCGTTTTCATTGTTAAACAAGGAGGTTTTTAAATAGGATAAGAGGAAATTCTTTATATCTTTATTTATAGTAAGTACTCTTAAAACTCTTAAAAGGTTTCGCTTTGTACTGCCATGCGAAGACCCCATTTAGTCAAAATGTCCTCCTGTCCTAAAACCTATTTATTTTATAACACCCTTTTTTACTTAGCTTAAGCTCTTAATTCCACAAAACTTTATTTGTTAGGATCCTTTATAGATAAAAGTATCCAAAGTGCAGGAACTTCCTGTAGGACTACACTCTCATCAGTATTAAATTTAATACTTTTATATAAACCAAAGCCTTAAAATATAAAATAGAAGACTTTTTTATATTATTCCCGGGTTTATTAGACTAAATGCCAATTTTCTACTAATTGGATCTGTTTGTCAATAAATATAAGTTAGGAGACATACTCCTTATGCACACCCCGGGTTTAGCTCCAAGATTAGATGTAGTTAGAAGTCGAGAAATCTTATATTGATATAGAGAATTTAAGGATGTGCTTACAATAGGCCTTAAGTAATAAAATGACTTTACAATTGCGGCATCTATTTCCAACTTAGTATTGAGATGGGGCTTGCACAAAATATGAAAGGTTGCGGTCAGGAGTACTTATTAGAATTATTTCTTTGAAAAAAAAAGTAATTGTAAGGAAACAAGCTTTCTCAAGAGTATACCTATCCCTCTCAAGAGTTTTTTGTAAACTAAACCTTTTACTTCGTTCAAATTATATAAGTGCCCCTTTTTCTGGAAAATAAGTTCAGAATGCTCTTTAATATGCAATGAAAGATAACTCTATTGAGTAACTCATGTAGATCCAGTTTTATATTTTTACTGGACTTCAATTTAGAAGAGATTAAGATGTGAGGTTGATTTAGGAAAGTCTTTTCCATAGAGTAGATTTCAACAAGACAAAAAGTAACTAGCGCAATTAAACAGCTTTGCACCCGCACCCTTCTATAAGAATAGTTAGTCGAGGTTAACACCTACCGATATAGGTAAGCTATCTTGTGTTTATGAAAAAGAACCCGCACTACGCAAGCAGTCAACATCAAGCCAAAAGGAATCCGTGAATAAAGTCTTAGCCTTTTATTAGACAACCAAACAATATGTAAATTAGCAAGAAGTTACGGAGGTTTGTGTGCTGTTGAACCTGAGATCATGGTCTTGGCAAAAAACATTTTTTTAATAAATAGATTAGTAACTAATTTGTGGTAAGTCTCATACTAATACCGAAAAGACAATAAGACAGTTTACCTTTTATAAACTCTAAACGGCTGCCTTCTGCTTTTCTTTATTTTGTACTTGAAAACAAGGGATGTAATCTAACAAATTTTGTGTTTGGTTTCGCGGTATAGTAAATGTGATATGATGTAAACACGCAGTAGAGGCATTAAAATAGAGGTATAGCTATAAAAGTGCCGTATAAACGGGTGTTTTGTCTAGTGTTAAGCCGATATTTGTATAGCTAGCTCTTTGTTTTTGCGAGGTCCCCTTGACTGTACTGAATTGATAGTCAGGAGAATACCTCGGACTCCCATAAACCCCTATGAGTCTCTCTTAGTCCTTATCCTTAAAGCCACTACTTTAACTTGTGAGCTTCTAAAATAACATAATTAGATTAAGCTTCGCCTTTTGGTATGTTGTATCTATTTTCTATTTTGAAAGATTTCAGGATCACCAAGTCCTCTAACCAAGGTAACTATATGAAAAATTACGGGACGTCAGAATTCTTATGTACGACTTATCCCTTAACTCAAGTATTAAAGCAAACCCTCTAAACTCCTGTATCCTTATCGTCGTAAAGACTACCCATGAGTCGCGGCTCTCCTGATTATAAGGTAATTAAGCGCTTTACATATAGGTATGTAATCCTCGTGTTATAAATATAACAAAAAGAAACTGAATAAGGGATACTCCTTAATTATATAGAAGTGTTATCCTACTGATAAATAGATTTTTTAACCCCTGTTTATTCTATTCCTATAGAAATTGTTAAGTTTGCTTTGGGTGTCATGAACAGAACGTTTTGATTACTGTAATTGCTAAACTCCAGAGGATAGGCCTGGTAATTCTTACACTTTTTTGTATAAATAATATTAAACCTCATCCTAAAAGGTTTCCGTCTTTCTTAGTTAGTGCTTTTCACTATAAGTCTTTTCCATAGAATACAGTTTTTAAGATTAGTTTACAAGAAACTTCGAATAACCTAAAAAGGAACCCGTGCTTTTACAGAAGATACTAATCAGAATGATCTTTTATTAATAGTTTGTTTTTTAAAAACCCTTGTATAGATTGTTCTTACTCAAATTGCTTTAGAGTCTTAAGGATTCCTAAGAAAACAAATGAAGGAGGGTCTTTACTAAATTGTGGAATGATATCTTAGTTTGAAAGCATTACAGTAGTAGACGAACCTTGTAGGGTCTGCCAATAACTAGCTCACGATGTAATTATTAATTCTGATTAGAATCTTAAGGTATCTCCTAAGATCAATTTAATACAAGTAGTTAATTTTGTTCAATAAAAGCAAGAATAAGAGCTCCCACCTTAAATACTAAAGACGACTTTAATGCATGCACTTATGTCTTAGAATAGGGGGGGGTTCCTGCATGTTATTTAGTTAGAGCTATCTTAGTAAGTTGTAAAAAAAACTTTAATTCTTAAGTATCAATTTCGTAGTTTTTCCAAAAAGGAGTAAGCATAGAACCCTTTGTAGAGTGCAAAATTTTATAGTTTGTGACTGTCACCGGTTTTGTTCCTTGATATATAAGATCTAGGGTATACTTATATTAGGACCCTTTTCACAGGGATTTTTTATCACATACAAAAACTCCAGTTCTATTCTATCCAGGGGCATTATTAGGAGTTGCTTTTTATTTTTAACGTATTTATTTAGTATTTTACTAGGTATGGTAACAAGAGGGGCTATTTAAATTTAATCATGACCTACTTTCTTCTTAGATCGGTACTCCACTTATCAGCTGGAGCTATTTGCATTCCCCTGTAAAATTGAAAGAGCTTGAAGTAGGGTAAAAAGAAGGAAGCCTTATATTCGAGTGTCTTTTATCATTCTGGAAACTTTCTAGTACTTTAGGGCCCCGGCTTACGTTTAAAAGAAACTTCTGACTGCTGTGTAGCATAAGCATTATAAAGAGCCCCAATCGGAATCTGTTAGGATTCTTCTCAAGTCTGGCTACTATCTATGAATTAGGACAAAGGGTGTTATGAACAAGATCTTTTTTTAGAGAGCTCCATAGAAAAAAAGTAACTTGCTTATTATACTTATAATATATTACTTTGTGCTTCTTTTTTTCTTTTATTATTTCAGGCTCCTAAGGTATTCATTTGTTGTATTAGGTTTTGAATCTTCATAATGATTTGAACAGCTATGGTAGTTATTCTTTCGCATCTAACAGGTCCCATAAACTTAAGCTCTAAAATGACTTGACATGAATATCTTAAAAGAATTGAACTTTTAACCAAAAGCTTAAATCTTGAGTAGGGAAACTCTGCGCAATTGGGGGTCATAAGAAAGAAAATACTTTAATTAGTCTTATAAAAGCGAAAGTCCCCGACGAGTAGAAGCTTTATAAGCACTTATTTCTAGTTTCTGTAATAACACTTCTTACCACTGCTATACTTTTTTCAGAAACCCTAGGTATACCTCTTTTTCAGTTCCAAGTGCTTATATTCTTCCAGAGTGCTCGTTTTTCATAATTTGATATAAGCAGCCTTTTATCTTTTTAATGAAGCCCTAGGAATGCCAGTTATGTAAATTAGCAGAAGTTATTCAACTAATAATAAAGTGCACTTGTGAACCTATTTTTAATAATCTGGAAAACCCTGACAAAGTGTTTTATTTATAATAATAATAAATTCATGCATAAGGAGCCCCCTTTTACTTAACACCAGTTAATCTTAGGGATATGAACACTTTAAATTTAAATAAAAAGGGAAGTCTACCAACAGGTCCTATTTCTGCTTTTTGGATAAGTTCTACTATGTTTTTGCTTATAAACATATCATTCAAATTTTTACTACTATTAGAGCCTTTCTACTTGTTAGTTATACATCCTCGAACAGTATATAAAAATTAACAGGATATTTGGACCCCCTAAGATTAAGATCCCGGTGATCTATATATAACAATAGTATCTTGAAATTTATTTTACTCATCACTCTATAAATAACTTGAATACACTACCATATTATTAAAAAATAGTCTTTCTTATATTTTACACAAGATCCCTTTTATCCTGTGTTGCTTCCAGCTTAATCTTCTCAAACAAGGTTAAAAATTGCATCTAAAGGGTCAACCTACTAAATAAAAAAATTAGGTTCATTTTCAGAGCTATAGTTCTTCTAGTTATAGACTTTATTATATAGGGTATATAAGACAACAGGGCTCCAGAGTGCGATGCTTTAGGTGCGTGGGGAACACTTTATTAATATATAGCTTGTTTTTACGAGTTCTTTATATAATACATTCTGGTAAATGTTCCATATTAAATAAATTAGGTAAGTATTCTTAATATGGGAGTCTAGCTCTTTATTAGGGAGAAAAAGAGTATTTTTTTTAATGAACGACTTATGGTATGGGACTCCTCCTTACTACTAAAAAAATCTTATTCTATATTATATTTATAGTGTTAACAGCTTATTAAAGGGGTTTAAAGGCATATTTTTCCCTTCAATAAAATGTAAATAAAATTCTTTGTTTTCTGTTTTTATCTAATCCTCCCTCTGATTCATGGAATTTTATGTAGCTAACAAGGACAAAAGCCGACCTGAGCTAAGGAGTATAATTACTTGTTTTTTTAGTTACAAGCAAATTCTATTGAGTAGTTTCATAGGTGTTGTTCAGGCAATAGAATCCCGAGTTAAATAAGGGGTACTCTTATGCCTATTTCTGGAAATACCGATGTAGAATATTTGAGTTATAGGTTTTCCTATAAGTAGTTAGGTGGCTGCGCAGGCGCTTTTACATTAGAAAATCCTTTGAAATTTTAGAGTTTCATATATACCTTGAGAGGGGGCTCATGCAATAGATGACAAATTTCATTAGCTAATACTGAACTCGAGATTACTCTACTGGAGGATATATAAATCCTGTTATAGTCCCATTAAACTAATTAAAAAGTAATTCTAGATATCTACTAATTTCCAGAATTTTACATGCTTTTGCGTAACCTATAAAGTGCTTTAAAGTATCCCCCTTAACATAAGTGTTTTCTACCCCAACAGATAGGATGGGCATATAGTTGAAATTGAGTATATATGAGTAGCTGTTAAATAAAAGAAGTAGTTTCGGTAAGTAATGGATTCAACTAGTACTGGTTCCTCCTAACCTCTTAAGATTTTTAGAGGTTTCTTTTAATAGGTAGGTCCCCCTATTCATTTAGCTAGGAAAAAACGAGAATACTATGGTCACTATTTAAGATAAAGCGAGTTAAGTTCTACTAAAGTAGTAACACGAAGTAATAGCCGTCCGTTGGTAATCGAGGTAATCCTAAAAAAATTATATACCCTAGATTGGACTGCATATTTACCTGCAAGCAAAAAAGAGATTTGAAATTACCAGTAATAGCCCTGAATCAAGATTTACCACCTATAATCTTTCCACCGGTATATTATACAAATTGACGTTACAAAGACCCACTTTATTCTGTCAAAATTAATTTTAAAGTTTACCTAAAATATATTACAATCTAGATTAACTGCGGTGGGAATCCCTGTACCGAGACTATAGGTCCGTTGACTTTTCCCCTCATGCCGATATGAACCTAAACACAATTAAAAATAACAAATGAAAATTATAGAAAAGTATTGCACTTTTTTTTTAACTCAAATTAAGTAAATCTCTTGGTTAGTGCTTTTTAGTGCTATATCGCCCAAAGAATGTCTTCATATTATGGCTAACACTGGAATCGAGGCAAAAAGGGAGGTTCTTTGCTTTATCTGGGACCCCTTGTCTTAAATACTTTAGATAACGGAGTTTCTTACTATTATTTTCTTGATATTCCTACTCAGGAACGAAGGGAGTCCTATATGAATACGCGTGGTGAAGGCTTCCTGTATAGGTATAGGACGTAATGAAGCATACATTTTTATTGAAATTAGAATTTTGTACTTTAACTTGAGTAATGTAACCCACAAGCCTTTACTTTATATTCCTGAGGATCCTTACAAAGGAAAATTATTGCATTGCTTCAGACACAAAATCAAAACTAACTTTATTTGTAGCCTTTTACGGAACAATACTAAAGTCCTAAAAAAACATAGGATAGTTTCTGGCTTCTGATCAATTAAAATTTTTGGGGCAACCTATTTTACATATTATGTATTTTAGCTTGTGCTTTTAGGTAAATTCTAGTGGAATCAGTTTCGAGAGTAGCATATGCTTCTGGGTCTCTAACTCTTAACATAAAACTATGTAGTCTGTTTGTATTTAAGCGAAAAAGCACAGGGAATTTTCAATCTGGAATAATCAAGTCAATTCTATATATACGCGCTCTAGTTTATTACGAGTTTCCGAATCTGTTATCCGAAGGTTTTCTTAAAATAGTCCGCAATTGGCGGCCCTTTGCTTTTATTTGAGAATTTCGGTCAGAATTGGCCCGCAGCTTACATAATTTAGAGGTCCATTGAGGGCGAGGAGAAAGCTCAGTAAGGTGTGTACTATGTATCTGTAAGCACCGTTTGATAATCATCAGGAACAAAAACTCGTGCATCTGGCCAAGCCTTAAGGTCTCCAACAGAGTGCTTCATCTTTTGCTAGTATCTCAAACTATTCTATATCCTAGATATCTATAGTTCTAGCTTTCAGATAATATGAAGTCCCCAAACAAATTAAGGGCTTTTCCCCTCTATTTTAATAGAAATCTGACTCGATCTTCTTTTGTTTACCAATATATTTAGACTGAAGAGCAAATGAGTGTATACTTAAACCTGGAGATATCCCTTAAAACCAGACGAGAGGCTTAGTTTATAAGCTACCGTGTTCCTGATAGTATTATATTTTAAAAAACAAATAATAGGATACAAAATATTGACTTAAACAAACGAGTCACTTCTAAGGGAGCCCTCCCCTAAAACGACGGAGAAATAGAATATTATGTATCAGGACTCTAATATAGGGAAATAACTAGATATAAGAAGTTCGAAGTTAGAGATATGCAACCTTAGATTAGAAATAGTATAGGACCCGATAAAATAAAATTGCTCATTACTTAAAAGAATGTATTTTATTGTAAAGGAATCCTAATATCAACACGCTGTATGCCTATTTGCGCGGCCTAAAAGTTTTTAAGCTGTCTTATGTATGATTATTTTCTTCGTATCTTCAAATTCCGTGCGTTTTCACTAGGGTTTATTGTTCATAACCTATACTCATATTTATTAATTCTGGGCCTTTATTTCGAAAATCTTAAATGAAACCGGGTACTGTCTTAACAATATACCTATTTTCAGGGTTGTTAAACAAGTAACTTATTGATCAATGGGGATTACCTCTACACTTTCAGGAATCCTGCATTTAACTAGCATGGGTTTTATAATAACTTTAACTTTTAGAGGGAAACACCTTAGGTCCAGGTTCTACTAACACGGATAAACGCATACGCAAAGTCATAGGGTAATAATAAAGGAAATATAATAAATACTGGCTGGCTCCTTACCCAAGAACCGCCGCTTCAATATAGAATAAATAAACGATTTAGGAGTATCCACTTTAATTAATAGGGTAGCAGTTGTTTGGTCGATTTGCTGTCAGTTACTGATGACGAGGCGTTCTTCAGTCTTACGTTACCCTGTGAAAGTTTTTGAAAGCTTCTAATTACCCAAATAGCTTGACCTGGATGCCCTTTCCTTTTTTTTTAAGGGAGCTAGCTTACTTTACGTTATTCTAACTTGATTTAACCTTATTTGGTAACCTCCGTATATTCTAATGTTTAACTAATATTCCCTACTACTCATAGAGTTGCCCCGGTTTAGTAACTTATACTTGTGAAGCAGTAACAACAAAAAGCAATAAATTATAGAAATTCTTTTTTGTAGGATTTTCGAATTCCGAGAAGTCAATTCTAATGCTTTCTTAAAGCGACAAACATAAAGTAAAGTCTTGCTTATTTTGCACAGCCTATCCTATATTTCCAATTATGTATGATTTGGTTTAATCCTTTTACTTATTTCTGATCAAAGCTATCTCCCCATTACAGTACCCTGGATAAGTACAAGGAAATCTCTTATAAAAAACTAAAACCCTAATTCGTATTTTCTTATTGAAGAGTTTTACAATTCCCGTACCCCTACGAAAAAGGCATTCCCCGAACCGCAGTTATCCTTAAAAATAAGATGAAATCTGGCCTGGAGTCACTTGTTGTTTATGAGGAGGCAATTCTTGGGGTTAAGCAAATGTCATTGGATATTCCTGAGGGGTAGTAAAGTATGGGATATACTTAGTTTATCAAGAAGCTTTGAATTAAACGAGGGTTTAGTAAGGCTTTATAAGTTCCCTGTTACCTCATCATATCAGGAAAGATAATAAAATTGATTGGGTGTAAGAACAGGTATCTTAAGGGTGTTTAGGTTATAGGAAAGTTTTAAGGTAAAAATAGAATCGATTTATGGGGTATATACTAGCTAGCACGGTGTATTT
Source organism: Pelargonium nanum (assembly GCA_036897485.1). Lineage (NCBI taxonomy): Eukaryota > Viridiplantae > Streptophyta > Magnoliopsida > Geraniales > Geraniaceae > Pelargonium > Pelargonium nanum. The sequence goes on from JAYMTF010000213.1 coordinate 10,203, forward strand.
TAGACAAAGAATTTTAGGTAGGGAATTTTGTCTAGATTTGTCTCATATATAGTACTTGCACAAAGCAGATGATGGCAAGAGAAGGTCTAAAAGAAGTATAAAAAATTAGAAGACTTTTTTATTAGGACCGGCTCACCCTTTAATTTAGGTGTGTTTTATCTGTAACCCTCTACAAGATGATGTTCAAGTTTTGTTATTCGGAATTTGAACAGTAATTTAAAATGTATGCTCTCTTAGTTTTTCCATAATGCTCTAGGAAAGATAAAATAATAGCAACGAAAAAAAGAAGAATCAAATAAAAGAGATTTTCCTGCTATTTATAAGTCTACGACCCCTAGTTATTAAACTTATACCTGTAAAAACTTCATCCAAGAGGAAGTTAGGTATTGAGGATTTTACAAGCGGTTCAAGATATGTAGGGTAGCCTCTCAATGACTCTCCTTTTTAAGCCTTTATTTTTGTTCAATTTAAAACAGCAAATTCTTTTATATCTTAATACTCAAAAGAAAAAGTAATTCTAATCAAGCTAGAAATATTAGAGTCACAGACCTTCTAAATCCTTTAAAATTAGACTCTTTTCTGCTTCCATACCCTTTGGGAGTCTCCTAAATGCGAGAATAGAGGTATTTAACGGATTTGAATAGAATCTACTTTCACCTGTTCACCACCTGCCTATAGAAGAAGCCTGCGCTTTGCCTTCATAGCATAGTTAATAGTTGAAGTTTTTGCCTACTCCAACAAAAAGTATAATAACATATTGAGTTACTAGCATACTTATCTGGTAGGGCTGATCTAGTCTCACAAGTCAGAAAAGATAAGACTCACCCTATTTAAACAAGTAAAATCTCTAGCATACTCAGGTAACAAAAACGCATCTAAGATAGCACCTTCTAATTAAATTAAAAACTAGACTTTTTAAGGATTTAATATGTAAGGAAAAGTATAATCCCTTAGTGAATTAGTTCTTGTTTTTGTTTCTCCCGTTATAAAATACTCAATATAGACTAACCTTTTTGAATTCTTTGTTAACTCAACTTTGGTTTTATTAGTGTCTTACTGCAGCCTTTTACCTTTGTGTTACCTGTAGCTATAGCCTTAGGTTGGTCTTATTGTAGCTCTCTTATGGGTAGCTGTCTTCCCAGTATTCCTTGTAGCTAGGGATCCTTCAGCTTCCTATTGTAGTTACTTTTTTATACTTCTTAGAGTCCTTTTTGTCCGGAAGTTTTGAAGCCGTTCGTATCCTATAGTAAGAGAGGGTGAATCCTCCTTGAGATAGTTACACTAAGATCTGAGCAAAAGCCTTGATGAAAACCCAAACTCAAAAAGGCGACTCTTTAATTAGTTTATTTATAGGATCCAAGACTGATCGTAAGAAGAACTTTAATATAACTCTAATCGGAAACTGCTTTAATTTATTTGTTGCCTACATGCTCAATTAGATTGATGAGAACTTTATCTTTATATTCTTAGCTTTAATTTTCTCGAAGTAAAATCCATTTTTTCTTTGTTTCTTATACCGGTTTTTTAATATCCAAAGAATGTTAGTACATAACCAGACTAGGGAATTCCTTGTATACAATCATAAAGCATATCTTCGGTTGGCCGAGTTTGAGTTTTTATCTCGAGTAAGTTTGCAAGGGCAGTCTTTCCTTTATTTTACTATTTAGAGTACTTTATAATTATATAATAATAGTTGGATTCCTTTAGTGATCCTTTTTGCTAAGTAATTGCGCTTTATTTGTCTATAAGCTAGCTTATTAGCCTCTCGGGTATCCCCCACCGTAGAATCTAGAAGATTACGGTAGGATTTGAACCGACGACACACTCTATATTTGATTAATGTTTTAGTTTCCACCTAAAAAAAGCATAAATAAGCTGCCCTAAGCATCCGGGGATGAATAAAATCTAAAATAAATACATATTTCTACATAAACGATTTCATTTTAAATGATTAAAAAAAGTGGCAGCTTCTACAAAATTCGTGTAAAGGATATCGGAGTGTATTACATTTGAAAACGTAATGCCCCTTAGGATTCTAAGTGTTAATTTCCCCCTGTTATGAGTAACCTCCTACGTAACTAATACAGGTATGATACATACCAAGATAAATATGGTAAGCTATCTTACCGGAACCCTTACTATGGTTTATACTAAACTACTTATTAAGAAACTGATCTGCTCAACACTTTTTTAGAAGACCTTGCAGGAATATATGCCCAAGAGTCCTATTAAACTTGATATGACCAAAAAAAGAACACTCAGAAATTGTTTGTATTTGTATTCGACTCTTATACCTTTAACATAACATGACCTTAATACTTTTAATACGCTGTACAGAGAAAGCTCCGGTAACCAATAATGGGCCCCTTTTTACATAAATAAATAGAAGTTTGGCAGGGTTTCCTTCTTATACCAGTATTTCGTTTTTTTCCCGCACCACTATCCCGAAATTGAAAAATCCTTTAAAATTTTAAGAGCGCTCCAGCTACAAAGGTTTAAAGAAAAAGAGAGTACTCAAAATTAAGTAAGAATGTGACCCGTTATAAAGAATAAAGATTGACTAGTAGATTTCGATATAAATCTTGAGAGTAGGGGGCAGGTTATCTCTTTATTAATTATTAACAAAGTTTAATCTTACACTTCCAGGAAGAATACGTGAAATCCTAGTAAAGAGTTCTTATATTATTTAAAAAAGCTATAAGCCTCCTTTTACTTCCTTTGGAGGACCCTTGTTTTAGGGTAATTACCAATTAGTAACTTTTTTTAAATATACAAGCAGTATTTCTAGGGGTTATTGAAAACTTCTTAATTTAGTACCCGGACATAAAGACAGCTCTTAACAAAACCAGATCGGTGCGGGATCAAGAGTAAGTTCAAAAAATATGCTTTTAAATTAAAGGATAGTCTTTGGTTTTTTTTACATAGTTTAAGGGATCCCCGGAACTTTTTTTTGTCAATTTATAACTTTTAGTTTACGTATATTCAAGAAAGTTTTTAAAACGGGCTTTTAAGATAATACCTGGTCGGGTAAATAAAAAGGGGATGCCTATTGAAAATTTTTAGGTTTTACAACCGAGAATATAAGAAAGAGTACTCAAGTTCTGTATGATATGACAATAAGAAAAATCTTCTTGCTAATTGATTTAGGACTGCTTTTCAACACTTGCTTGAGACAGAAGCCTCCCCTAGGTATTCCACTAGTATAGCAAGAGCTGCTGGGGCAAGTACGTACCCCTTATCAAGCAACAATATGGAGTAATCCTATTTAATTTAGGCATGATATAAAAAGTAAACAACATAGTTATATAATCGAGCTCATTCTATTCTCTCATAAATTTATTACGCACTACGCTTCTGTACTAAAAAGGAGAAAACCAGCTATAACAGGTGTGTAAAAAAGAAGCGTTACTCCTCCATTTTTACAAGAGCTTGATCCTATGGGTATGGTAGAGGGAATATACTATAAATCTCTATAAATAAAGTAAAAGAGTCTTGCCTTATACAGGGTATAGCTTCTAGAAATAAAACAGGCATATGACTTCCTTCGTTCATAGACTTTCTATTTATAAAATAGTTATTTCATTCGTAGACAGTAAATACAACAAGGAGACTCTTAAAAATTAGGTACCTTTTAAGCGAGAAGCCCCCCCATACTCCTGTGTTTGGAAACGGGAGCTTTATGCAATAAGAATTTTAGAGGGTTAGAAGATTTAATAAATAAAGAGAATGCCATCTAATTTAAAATTAAAATGGGGGTCCATTTCAAAACCAGTTGCTTCCCAGGAATTTTTTTTAGAGTCAACTCAGATCCTTTTTCAGAAGCATAACAAAATAAAGGAGACCCCTTTTTTACATACAAGTTATAAATATAAAAAGTTCTTTGCAGTCTCGCTTCTTTCATATAGACCTACAAAAAGAAAAAACTTTCTAGATATACTCATACTCTTTGTTCTTTACGAATAACTGTTTAAAGAAACGCTTAAGGGTTCGAAGAATATTATTCAAGGGGTCTAATAGACAAGAAAAAGAGGGGGAAATCTCTCATACTTCAGCTTAATCTTTGCAGACTTGAAAGTTGGAAAGCACTCAGGTCGAACTATGTGACCCTCTTATTAGATTCTGAAAAATAGGAAATCTAGAGAGAGACATTCCAAAGATTATATGTGTGATCTGTTGCAATATAAACTACCACTCCCAAAGGTTCCCCAGATTATTTACGAGTGCTCGGGGTAAAAAAGCTTTCAGAAAAAAATATTTTCTATTAAAACAGTCAGATAATTATGCCCTTTATTATACGGAATAGGGAACTTTTATATTCCGCTTATTTTTGTTAACTAGATTGCGTGGAAACCCGTTAATTAGGATCGCTACTATTACTAATTTTTAGAATGGAATTCCTTGTATTCACACTCTCGTGGAAGTTTTCTTAATAGTGTTTGCTTAGTTCGAGATAATTTTCCAAAACAGCAAGCAAATACTGTCCCTTTTGCAAAAACTTGTGTAAAAAGGGGAGTAAGAATTTCTATTCAAAAATCGTAGCATCGCATATTGTTTTCAACGCTCTTACACTATAGATCTATATTTATCGTGATCCGCCAGTTAGCACATTGAATAAATAAAGAGAGCAAAAACTAAACAATAGATTTGTCTGGCCAGTTAGACTTTTTAAAAAAGATATCCCTCTAAATTTTGCTTCTATTCTATAAAGCTTCAATAAGCTAAGTTCACATTCTTATGGCCTAATTAGGAATCCTAATTCGTTCATAAGGAAGCTTATATACCTAGTATTCCCTTAAAGTTTGGTAACGCTTTTAGAATTCTAAAAAAGAGTATGAGAGTATGTGTGAGATACTTAAGTATTTCCGGTTTAATTTATTAAAAAAGCATAGATATAGGCAGACTCCGTTCTTGTGATGGGGCTGGTGGAGGATCCGCGGCTAATACAGTTTTAATTAAAAGTTCAATTTCCCTGTTTAACTAATGAACTACTTTTTGAGAGCTTATTTACTCGTATGCTGAACAAGTTAGCCCTATAATCTATATACAAGGATTCTTAGAATAATATACTGGGGAAGAGCTTTTTTATAAAATCTTATAATTATAAATTAAGTGAAATGCAGGGATTGTGTAACTTCTTTCCACACTTACACTGGCTTTAAAATATAAAGAAAAACTATCCGCGTATAGCCTTATTTCCAAACACTATAGTATCTTGCTAAAAAAAGACCCCCGGAATTTCTTCTAAATCTTAGACTTTACTTAGTATGTCTAAAGCAAGCTTATATAGAAGAAAATTATAACGTATGTGTTCTTTTTTCATTACATACAAAGAGTTACCCGCAAAGCTCCTGACAAAAAGCTAATCCGGAAGTGGAGACACAAGACTTTGAATCGAAGGGAAAACCAAAATACTATAGGATCCAGCCATATTGTTAAGAATTGGATAATAAAAATCAGGTTTTCATCTCAAGGGGAATAGGTTTTTTTCTAAAGCGCCCATATAACACGTTTAAGACAAAAAATTCAATTAGGTTTTCAGGCGCAAAGTCGGAGTTACTTTATTTAGTGACTTAAAATGGGTATGCTTATAAATTTTAGTGGGCTCTTGATAACACGCTTTTCTTGTGTTTATTTCTTCGGCGGAGGGTTAGCTGAGAATTACTGCTTAGATTTAGTCGATAGGACAGTTACTATTGTGTTACTATCCGGGCTAATATACTTATTATTTACATACTATTCTTAGGAATAGACTTACATGCGACTTTCCCGGACACTTAGTAGTATCCGTGTATAAGGAGAATCCTATATATAGAAGAATCCTAAAGGAATTCTCGAGCTCTAAACGTATGCAGCTATAATTCTTACAGCAATCTTCGATATCCGGCCCCCGAAAGAAATCAATAACAAGGTTTTCGTCGTTTATATGGAAATTCCTAGTCTGTAGGTTTTGTAGTTTGAACCTGCGGCCGTTTGATTTATGTCTCCGTGATCGAACAGCTTGATAGATATTAGAATTCTAGATATTAGTTAGTATATTCACACACCGAGACTCTGGGCCTATCTATTATTCCAGCGACTTTGCATATACGTTACTTGCAAATTACGGCTGTCTCTTATACCAAGTTTTTCAGTGACTTGGGGACCCGTCTTGACAATAAAAGAGGCTTGTCTAAAAGGATTCTCTTTATTTTTTAAAAAGTATTTTAAGGTTCATATATAGGAGGGAATATTAGAAGTTATGGGTCATTATTGCTGTTTACTACATTTGAGAACTTATTCTCCAAAGGCTAAGAGTACGCAACTTTTGTACTGGGAAACACTAAATGAAGAGCAGAACCCTTTTCAAAAAATATAGTTGCTTTGACTTTAAGTCGTTTTCAAACAAGGTCTTGTATTCTATTCACTATAAGTTTTTCGGTCTCTGATTGCCTTTATTAAAGCTTTTCCAAGCAAACTAGAGTGCAACACGTCTTGTCTTTTATAGGTAATGTCCGAGAATTTTATCATCTTTATTTTACTCCGCTTTATCTTCACTGCAGGGTTGCTCTATATTGAATTATTAAGGCGCCCCTCTAAATTGTTACACTTAGGTTTGAGAGAATTGAGAAATAGCTAAGACTCTAGCGAAACGAAACTCAAAAGGGCTTCGTTCTATCCAGGAGGATTTTGTACACTGATAAACCCGAATTTTCTCTACCCAAACTGGACGGTCATCTCTAAGTTCGAGCCGTCCCTTCCCGATCTATTTCGTTTTGCATTAGAAGGAGAATTAGCAGTAATTAATAATAAGTGTAACTTTAACTTCAGCAGCCAGTCAAGAACTCTTAAAAAAGTAAAGGACTGTATACGCTTATCTGATTCAACAGGAACTTCTTGGTGCTTGACCGTGAATAAGGATTCGTTATAATTACCAAGAGAAAAAGAGTATTCAATATATCATGTCTCTTATTTAAAAAGCTTCAGAGTTGTACCTTATGTTTGGACAGAGATTACCTTTATTATCTTTTATATAGTATTTTTTAGCAATAGAAGCGATTATAGAGCTTCTTCTAACGGGGAATGACTCGCTGGCAGTACAGCTTTTATTCCTTATGGCTGCTGACAATTACAAATTCAAAAGAAAAAGAGCCTCTTACTTTTGAACAAAGCTCCTAACTGGAGAGAGGCATATATCTAACCTCTTACACTTAAAGGACTACCAAAAGAGTAAGCCCTTTTTAATTTAATAGTTAATCTGGATTATAAGAGATCTTGGTAATATCCTAAATCGAGAGGGACATAGGGATTCCTAATTAATTATGTAACGTTTTCCTTGTTTGCTCTTTCTTTTTTGTAACGGGAATTTTAAATAAGATTCTACTTCGTATTAGTTAATTTCAACACTTAATTAAGGGGTTAGGGCCTTTCCCTCAGAATTGGAAGATAGGCGCTGTTACTATAAAGTCTTTAAAAATCTGCTGTTACAGGTATTCAAGGATTTATATATTTAGTCATTGGTGGTATTTCTTATTTTGAGAGTGAGAGGGCTCTATTTATACTAAGCAATTTAGTTGTTAGATAAAGTAAAATTAGAGCTTCCCACTAACTAATTGTGAATAGGAAAACCTTAACACCTTCACACGCTATATAATATTGATTCAAAAAATGGATGAACAACCAGATTAGGATACTCCTTAAAAATAAAACGTATTGTAATAATAGTAATTTGAACCAACAACATTCGAGAATTCGGTGGGTTGCTCTACCACTTAGAAATAAAAAAGATTTTATGCTAAAGGATCCTTATATATTTCACAGAATTGAAAATATAATAAGTGCGCTGGGGGTTATCCTTATATTCCAAATTACCCTTAAAATGAGTCCATTAAAACAAATGTTACTTTATAGGGTTACTTCGTTTCGGATATGAACAATTTTTTTCCCTTTATAATTGTATTTGAGATCACTCTTATTGGATATATAATCATTGTTTTTATGATAGTCAGTCGTTTCTATAGTCTATAATTAGTCCGGAATGTTATAAGAAAACTGGATCCGTTTGTCCAAACTAGCTTGGTAAGCAGACGACAATTCATGTGCTAGGTCGTAACCTGGGTCCTAAGTACGGGATTTTCCTTTTTTGATTCGCTTACTTTTCGTATAGCGTTTAGAAGTATAAATCCTTTGTTTGAGCTTGAAATAATTTTAAATACTAGTTGTTTCTAAAATTGTCGGGCAAAGAACTTCTAGTACGTTACTTTGCGCTGAGTCTTTCTTTTTATGTACATTACGTATGATTTAAATATGGTATAGGGTATAGTAGCACTGCTTAATAGCCAAGAGTAGGTACAGAATAATCCTTAACTACGCTATAACTAGCAGATAGTATAAATCATATAAATGGGGGCTTGCAATAAGGAAATTATTCTTTGTTATACTTAATTAAATACTTGGAATACGAACTATTTACAAGGGAATAATCTTAATAAGTAAAAAAACACCGCGAATCTACTCTACATGAAGCCTTGACTTATAAAGTTGATAAATTCCATCTCTTTTCCTATCAGAAACAGTATAGTCAAACTCTAGAGTTATGAAACGAAACAGATATAGCTCGATGCTCACACATTCATGCTTTTACCTATCTCTTCATAGGTAGACTGTGGATTTATAGTTCTATACGTGAGCTTAGTAAGAAAAGGGTCCTTAATCTTTTTTTTAGCTTTTTGGTTTCTTATTCCTATTTTAATTTAATTACTGTATCCTTAAGTTAAATGGATTAAGCAAAATCTTATTCTAAGTGATTTCATTCTTGCTAGGCATGTTAAAAGAAAATCCAGTATTATGGAGGATATTAAACGACATTCGCGAACTCGGTATTTCATATCTATATTTATGTATACGGAAAAGGCGAATTTAAATAACAAAAAAGTGGAACTCTTTTCTTATTAATTCCCCAATTATTTAAATGTATCTTCAATAATGGAATCCTCTACTAAGTCCCCTTGCTTACCCTGCGCTAAACTGAGCATAACTTTTTTGTCACATAGTATCATCATACTGGATGAAGAATCCTATTTAATAAGTGAAGCGCAACCAGGAAGACTTTGACTTACTCTATTATTTTCTACTATTACTATATAAACTTATAAATTCATTTAGCTTTTCCTCATAAGAATTTATGTTCGTAAGCCGGATTCGTAATGCATTTTAGAGTATTAGGACAAGGAGCCCTTTTGACATAACAACTAGTATTAATACAGGCTTGGATAAACAGCACACTCCCTTTACTTTAGATTTCGGTATCATGAATTTCCAAATAAAAATACTATAGCTTTAAAAAAACTCGTCCTTCGGTTAGAGAAGGAGCTTCCTTGTTTACCTCGGGATTGTATTTTCTAAGTTTATGATTTCCCTAGGGTAGTCTTTTATATCTAGGTTACTCTATACTTCATTTAAAATCCTTCTATAAAAGTGATCCAGTACGACTTGAACCTACGGCCATTCAGTTAATAACCCAGTGCTCTACCATGAGCTAGACCCCTCCTTCTATTACGTACAAGAATAAAAGCATATTCTCATTAGTGCTTATACTAAACTTTAAACTTTTAAGATAATATGTATTAACTTAGTAAAATATTCTGTTATAAAACCCTCCAACTCAGATAATAGTGGATAACAATAGCAAAACAGAGAAGGCTATCTATTGGATATAGATCCAATAGTCATTCATTGAATGGTAGATTGGTCTCTGTATTGGGTTGACTAGCCCTCTAGGGAGTACCCCCCCAGATACCGGCTTTAACTAGGGTTCTTTTTAGGGTATTATTCTTTTTGAGGTTGTCAAGGATACTTACAATGTAACGCGGGAAATAAGGTTTCGCTATTTGTAATAATGAAACAGAGAGGTATCCTATTTTAAACAAGAGTAAACAAGAATGATATTCGTTTAAAAGCTAGAGCTAGGCCCGTAAAATAAACCTAACTAGCAGGGATTTAATTCTGTTTGAAAAAAAAAAAGTACTTTAAAGGCTTTGATCTATATTAATGAAAACCCTATTAGTAAAAAGGAAATTGACTAACTTAATCGCGGTAAAACCTATTCCCAGCTTGGCTAGGACCAAAAGGAATTCCTTATTAAACTAGGAGGGTCCAGATATAACGTATAGTCGGGTATATCTGTAGTTACTGAAGTAAGGCACGGCTCTTAGAAAATCTGCTTTTGATAATGGGGGGTCTATTCGAATTCAAGTTAAAAGCTGTTACATTATGTAGTTTTTCTGTATAGAGTTCACAAAGTATAGCCTAAAAACTAGTAATATCCTATTATTGTAAATATATTTTAGCGTGTTCTGATTCTTTTAATGGTCGTAAAGTGGGAATTTTCTTTTAAAGGGATTTGAAGTTAGTTAGGCCGATAATCCAATAATTATAGTTGTTGTAAATGTTATATTATTATATACTATGGTGGTGTACTGGAGATAAGGTATGAGGTCTCCCATAGTTAAGGGGGCTTACTAGATTTAACACTTACAAGGAAAAAGTTCTCTTTGTAAAAATCCGTATTAAAAAGTAGTTTCGTTTCTTTAATAAAATTGCTGGATAATATTTAATTAACAGGAAATGTATATCAGCTAGACTTTTTTTCCTCCTAGGATAACTATGATAAAACATAAAGTGTAATATGCTTCGTCTTAACTAGAGAAAGGCGGGTTCGTGCACGGGGCTTCTCCAAGTGATATGGTATACTCCTGTTTATAAACAATCTAAATGGAATTAAATTAATAGAGAAAAGAGTAACTCATTAAGGAGAGTCCGCACAATACGAGTATCCTGATGACGATCGCTAATTATTTAATATAATAAAGGGTTTATAAAACTACCAATACAAAGGCAAACTTAGCAGCAACTAATTAGACTTAGAAAAACGGGCTTCGGTTCTTTTGCAAAAGGAGTTTGTTTACTCGGGCTAATATCTCATACAGATCCCTTTTTTGTAAGAAGTTAATGCATTTTGGACTTAGGTATACACTGCGCTCTTCTTGGGTTATTACTATAAGTATAACTCTGTTTGTCAGGTCTACTCTTGGGTTGATCTGAACTAGTCTTAACTTTCTATAAAGCTAATAGTTAGCAGAATCTCCTGTTCTTTACAAAGGTACATACTACCATTCGTCTTGTAGGGGAAAGCTTGCGTGAGTACTCCTATCAAGTATTGCCTAGTTATAAAAAACTAGCTAAGCTTGAACTCAAAAAGAACTCTTTTTGCATAATAAATATGAAAAGAAGTCCTTAATTTGCACTCCGAAATTGTGTTGAAAAGCTTTCTTTCAGTTAAATTAATACGCGTTACAATTGTTTAAAAAAGTAAGAAAACCCTTTTAGTAAGTGGGTCTTCCCTCGTATTAGCAGAACATAAATATGGTATAAATTTTAATAACTTATAATCATTTAAAGAAAGTACTTTAAGTTTCTAATATATTTTTCCTCATGCATATTCCAAAGTTTCACAAGCGTTTTTTATCTTAAAGTTCAAGGAAAGTACTAACTCACAATAAATAAGAGGTTCAAGTCTATTAGCTAGCTAAGGTTCCAAACTCTAGGTACACTCCCATGGGTATTATGCAACTAGAGCGCGCTATCCTATAATGAAAGTTTCAGTCTCAAGTTTCTTGGTGGTGTAATGCCGTCTCATATCGAGAAAAGATAGAAGCAGTACTTTGCTCTCTGCTTTCAGTAAAAAGGAAAATGGGGTCTTATCTGAATATATGCTTGTACATAGGAGGTCTACTACTCAATTACTTAGAGAGCCCCTGTTAGATGCCCTTATGAGCACAGTTAAGTGGTTATTGTAATCTCGGACAGTTATGTACCCAAAGGGTAAAGAATATGTTACGCAATTATTAAAACTTCAACTACCTTTGCAAAAGCTCCTAATTTTAAACAAAAGGATTTAAGGACGCAGTGACGAAGTAGGTTAGTGACAGCTGTATTTGAAAGATATTATTGTTAAATAGTTAGAGAACTAAGCGATAACTCTTCGAAAGAAATTATTGAGTACAATTTTTATTAGGCATTCGACCGAAACTCCAAGATTTATGTATAATATAGCTTAGAGCTGTCGGTTGTTAAGAATAATCAAGTCGGGATCCCGTTTCTCTTTTATGTACTAAGAATTTCCCTATAAAGCTAAAATGATCTGATATGAATTACGAGTAATTGCAGCTGAGAAGGAATAGGAGACATCCTGGGGTAAGAGGTTTACCGTATACAAAGGAAGGTTATTGCTAATTTTTTTAATTAATTGATGAATATGGGCTTCTTCGTTACTGACTTTATTTAAGAACCCTACTTAAACCAAGCAAGGAGCTCCTCTTTAGTAGTATAAACTAACGATGTCATGTTTTTAATTGCGTGTAAGCCTTTCTCTATCTAAGGGATTTCATTAGCGATAAGAAAGATGGTACTTTTATTTTAGCTTTTTTTAAATAGAATTCTTGGAAACGGCCAGTAGTATAAATATATAGAAAAGGAATCCCATTTATCATTCACAACCAATCTCCACAAAAAGCACAAAAAGATATTCCATGTTACAGAAGCCCTTTGCGGCGATGCAACCGAACCTTGTCAAAATCCAAGCAATGAGGTAAAGTTTATACAGAACCTAATATCAGAATATCCTCTTCATTATCATCTTCGTAGGTAACTTAGGGAATCTTGGGATTAGAAATCCTTTTGAGTACACGGACTCGTATCATATATTATTGGTATTGCTTTCACTACAATACTTTGTATTTGTATTTGGACTCTCCAGTGTAGAAATTCGTATATCTAAACGTGCATCCTTCTTGTATCCACTTTGTATAGAAAATGAAAAGGCTTCCGTGTAGACTAATAGAAAAAGGTATATTCAGTACCTTGATATAGTGAGTACTCTTATTAAAATTTATAGTTAATATCTGGGAAAAGCTAACTATTTCAACTATTCAACTATGACGAAAAATTTACTTCGCTACAACCCTGCTGACTATACCTCAGTTAATTTAATAATGAGCATCCTATAATTAGTAATTAGAGGGTCTCCTCTATGTTCTTACTTGGCACTATATAAGAGGCTGGATTACGACCTTATGTATATAAGTTTATAGGAGCTCGTTCGTAACTAAAAACTTCGTTATGTTAGCAGCGGGCCTAATAATAGAAATCGTTATGAACAAAAGGTTAAAGTTTGGACTCTGATTATACCATAGTTACAAGAGCTCCTTATTGGCATTCTCATTGTATATCAAGGAAGGAGCTTTCTATTTAAACACAGTAAATGGAAAATTCTTGCTTCTCGTCTGACACTGTATTAGGTGAGTCACAAATTGGCGGTTCAACTTTGTAATAAATAAGAAATACGGGATCCTTGAGTAACTTAGATATAGATAAAAAAATGAAACCTAATTCTTTCCTTAGACTGCTTGTTTTTTAGACTCGTATTTGGCTCTTGACTAAAGTTAGAATAGAACAATTTAAGCTCGGAATTCTTTTTTTACTACATTTGATTCTTATTATTAACTCAGTTTTGTTGGGTTTTAGGTCTAAGTTTTTCTTATACTTTCTTTTACCTAGATGCCCCTTGACTACTAAACCTATTCCCTCCTCCGGCTGGTATAGAGGCACCTTGTGTTATATCCCAAATCTCGATTTGTTTAATCAGTCTCTTATCAGATATGCCTTTTTCGGAATTGTAGAAATTGCTTATTAGACTACTAAAAATTAGGCTTTTTTAAAAAAAATCTATAAAATAAATTCTCAGAATTCCTTCTAAATATTAATAAAAGGACCGCAAATGACTAAATAAAGCGGTTAAATCTAATAGACTATTTTTATGATGAAGATGATAATATAAAACCTATTGTTTTTGTATCGTAATGTAACAGAGAAGGGAAATCTAGATTACTCGTAGAATAAATAACATAAGTATAAGTGATTCGCTAATTTAGATCGACAGTGCTCGAATCTACAAGTATCCTTTCAAAAAGAGTATTACACCTATTTCTTGGGTCTATCAATCTCGATTAGAAACTCTAATATATATAACGTTATATCCTTAATTAGTCAATCCCATGTGTATCACAAGTACTAAATTCCGCTTTTTCTAGGGTACCTTTTAAAGCTCTGTAATCCTTATTTGGAGTAACTCCACTTGCTTCTGGTCGGGATTAATTGCTCAAGAGAACAAAGCGTCGGCCTACTGTTTAAATTGAAAAAAGGATTTCTTATGGTTACTAAATGATGTAAAGTGCTAGATTAAACTGAAAATTTAGCTTTCTAAAACTATACTATAAATGTAAGCGAGTTTTATAAGGGTATAAACACCTCTCTATATCATACGATCCTACTATCAAATTCAATAAAAATACCCATTATTAAATAGAATTTAATAGTACAAATAAAACGTTAGGTAAGCTTGTATAGCTTAAAAGGGAGGGAACCTTATTACAAGAATACCGACTCTATAAATTAGTACAAAAAAGCTACAGAATATAGAGCAAGAAAATAAAGCAACTAGAACAATTAGACATTGGCTACACTTAAAAAACTGGTTAGGCAAACTTGTTAGGTATAGTAATATAATAGTTCTTTTTTTTCTCTTTCTAGATATACCCTTTTTAAGGGGGAATTACACTTTTAGCCTGAGTATCCTTCAATCTAGAAGTGCTACAAGTCTTTTTTAAGTGAGCCCCCGTACCCCAAATTTAAAGGAGTAGATTCTCTAATCTTCATTTAATCCTGATATTCTTAATTTTAATACGGGTCCGCATAAGAGATTGCTATAGCCAGTACCAGTAGTAGGGAACCTTTTACATCAAGGCGAAAGTTTTTAATTTTCATAGAGTTTAGCTTATCAGGTAGAATTAAAAGGAGGACCTCAAAGCGTGTATTCTTTGTATATTAGCTTTGTCGCTCCACAATTACTTGAGGGTTTATCAGATTATTTAGGGGTAGCCAACTAAGAGGACCTAAGTAAGTCTTCTCACATCTCGATATTAACGTATTCATCGTATGCTGCTTATAATAATCACTAATTTAGTTTAAGAAAAGCTCTTTAAGGACCAAATAGAAAACTCACTGGCTATCATCTCCTGGTAAACTTAATCCCGGGGTTTTTGTTAAAATAACAGGACCCTTTTACTTGCTTTAGCTTTGTAGATACCTTGTACATTACATAAATTCTATTATTCCAGAGCCTATAAAGACTTCTACTACATGTCATAAGGAACTCCGTTATTCTCTCCGGTGTACTTAAATAAAAGAAATTTCTAGAAAGATTCTTGTATCCATTCGTGCAAAGTAATACGAGGACTTTATCAATTGTCCATCTGAAATAGAAGTCGTAAAGCATAAAAGATTCTCACATAACAAGGAGTTTAGTGGATGGCTACCACTTTGAATAAATACACACTATAATGAAGAGCCCCTTAAAAGATCCAGCACGGTTTCCTCAGTTATTAGTAATACGAGTAACCTTACTTTCTAATGCGGACGGTTCGAGGCGGGTTGATACCAGCATTTAGAAGTATTTTCTTAGGTCATAGTGTAGAATGGAGCAGGTAAGTTTTTCATTGTAATTTGGTTGGTTATCTTTCGCGGCCAGAATTCATTTGGATTTTTATGTCAAGGATCTCAGAGCACTTGTAGCTCTTCTGTTTAGGGAACAATGCGTACTAAGGTATACCTGCCTAAAACAAAGGTATAGGACTGGGAAAAAAGAGTCGTAGCATTTCCACAAACAGGAAAAGTGCTACCCGCAGTTCAAATGAGGGACTAATAAAGCCCTCTCGAATAAGTGATAAGGAACCGTTTTTTACTCATTTGTGAACCGGTAATTGAATTTTCAACACTGTAGGCGCCTAAGTGCAAAATTAAAGCCCCTCCTTGTCTTGGTGTTAAAAATGCTCTAATCGGGGCCCTTTTTAGTTGTATTTGAGAATTTCGGTCCGAGTTGGTTCGTAGGCTTACGTTTATTTGGGAGTCCGTACTAGAATTGTAAATAATCGGGGTTCCTAGGGATTTATAAGTTATACATAAGCCAATTGCACTCCTTCTACCGAATTCACTTGTTACTTAAAGCCGTTCTATTTTCAGTTATGTATTAAAAAGGGGGTTCTATTTCTACTAAAAACAAAAAAGTACTCTATCAGGTAAAGCTAGAGAGTTGCTCATCCTTCGAGTTATAAATAATAAAATGGGATTCTAAGTGAAAAACAGAAGTAGAGTAATTGCTTAAACCCAAAATTTAAGAGTTCGTTCCTATATATAAACACCCCTTGCGCCTTACATACGTATAGGACCCCTAATGAAAAGGAAAAATTAACTAGTTACTTTTAAGGTCAAGAGTCTTTCTATAACATAAGGCAGTAGAAGCAAATTATGAAAAAGACTTAAATTCCCTCCAATTCCAATATAGATATCCAGATTCCTATACTGGTAAATTTACCAGAAAGCAAGGGCATATCTTTGACACTTCTTGATTGACAGGTTCCTCCACATTAACAGATACCTGTATCCCACGTACTCAGGGACTTTCTTCTTAGTTTGAGTTACTCTACTAATAAAAAATAGAATTGTATAAAGATATTGGATTCTTAGTTAGCTAGACTGGGTAACCTATGACTTATAAAAAACGCAACTATCGGTAAAATATACATATTTTTGTATTATTCCTAATTTTAGTATTAAATACTTGAGAAAGTTGTATATAGGGAATGGTGTTACGTGGTCACCAGCTCCTTAGAATGAAATCTCTTGTACAAAAGAGTATGTATTTTCTTGTGTTATATAGGGTTTGAATCGTGGAGATTTACAAGACTGCTAAATTTTGAGAAGATCCTTAACCAAAGTAAAGGTTTACTAATAATATCCTTATAAAGAGATAACTACTTTCTTAGCTTGTGGGAGTTTTCTAGCCCTGCAAAACCCTGTATTTACTCTCGAGAAACAGCCCAAATTATGCTTAATATTAAGTTATGGAATAAAAAAATTAGGTACTATACTGCAAAGGTTTTTAAAGTATTGAATCCTGAAATCTTAGTAAAGCCAGAGCCTCATCTAAAGTTTTAGTTAGGAGGGTTACGCTTGTGTATTGAAATTCTCTTATATTCTTTGAGAATCCAAGTTATGGGTGAGACGCGTTTAAAGTAATTTTTTATAATCAAGTTCAAACGCCCTCTATGGACCGGACTGCATAGGGCAGGGGAGGAACCCTGGTAATTTTAGAAGCCTAAACCCTCAATTATATAAGATAATAAGTAAGGGAGTGTGTCAGTATAATTCACAGTAACAGGGCTGAACCTTCCACCCTTTCTGGTAAATTCACACTGTATCTACCATATTTAATATATTGTGAAGTAAGGAAGGCAGACTATAAGACAGACGACTCCTAGTATTTATACTTTTACAAAAAGTAGTATGTAGCATATTTATTACGATAAGATTTAAACCTAATTAGTAAAAAGCGTTAACCGAATGGGGTACTTACTGAAACTTTCAATCCAGGGCGCTCTTTCATAAATTTTGAGTGGTTAATTCCGGGTTCGAACCCCTTTGCATGCCGATTCTCTGAACCGATGCTTTACCGATTCGATTCCAAAAATTGTAAACTTTTAAACAAGCAGAGGGATTGCCCAATATACAAATTCTCGGATCGATCTCTTTTTGAGAAAGGTCTTTTATGTAGAGGCATCACCTTATTTTAGGGGCCTAAGATATTCCTATACTATATTATATTTAATGAGTCGCAGTATTCTTTATTATAACAAGCGCTGTAACTAGATTTTATTTCATGTAGAAACTCTTTTTTAAGACCCCCATGTATCATATAGAGTTCAACTATTTAAAAAAGTCTGTACCTTTACTACAAGGTCCCTGTTCAATCTAGGCGAAAGCGACTTCCCTCGTAGCAATACTGAGACTAATATACTTGCCCTTTATTAAAACCAGGGACTTTTTAAAAAAAGGGTACTCCAAAATTAGTGACTATTAGAGTTAGTTTCCTTATATAACGGATATTCTATTTAGATAGAAAAATCCCGACAAGCTATTTACTCTTAAGGGGCTCCTTGTGGAAAAAAGTATTGAGAAATCCTTACCTAGTTACTTAAGTACGAGCAAGGTCACAAATATTTTACCACATAACGTATGACTACAACTAAAAGCTACACTACGTATCCTTTATTGAACAAACCTTAAGGAAAGAACTATACAAATAAAACCAGGCGAGGGCCCCTATTCTAACTATATACTTGAAAAAACTCCTAATATTAACTAGTTTTACTAAAGAAGACTTTTCCTTGAACACTACAATTCCGGTTTAACTCAAAGGGAGGTGCCGAGATTTAGCATAATAATTCCCGGCTAACCGGCATAAGCACGCGCTTTGCTTTATTAGGTATCTTATCCGGGATAAACATAGCGTACAGGGTGAGTATGAATCCTTATAAATTACAAGATATTTTATATCAGATACCCCTTAAAGTTTCAGAAAACCTCAACTCGCTATAGGACAAAGAAGCTTCATATTTTTTCTTAATGAGAGTGTTCTAGCCCTATACCAACAAATAAAAATGTGTTTCATTATATACCACGGAATTCTGGTTATCTCTCGCAAGATTAGGAAAATAATAAAAGCACCTATACTACATTTCTTCTCCACCGGTACCTGGAGTGGAACCAAGCTCTCGGAGTGTAGCTGGACACCTCGAAGCAAGTAGAACAACAAATAAGTCCTAGGGGGAGAAGGCGGGTCACTTCTAAGACTTTTTGAAAAATAGTTAATTATTAACTTTATTAATTTAGAAGGGTCCACTAAAAGATATCCTCAGTAAGAAATTTACTTGTTGGTACACTAAAAGTTTGCAAACTTAGATATAGACAACGGGTTTTATTGGAATAGGTACGCTCCGAAAATAACTACTTATAAGTTTAAGATGTAATTCGTACGTAATTATTTAAAAGTTGAGTTGATTTAGCTAGGTACTCCGCCGCTTTATCGGGTATATACTATTTACAAAATACCTATTCATAATTAATAAAATTAATATAAAGGTGTACCTAAGAGTCTAAGGAAAGTAGTACAAAACAAGACTTATAAATATATACGTAGTAATGATCCCTTAATAAGGATTCCTCCAGTAGAATCTCGTACTATAAGCAACCTATTTACGGAAACTCCTAGGATTTTAGCTTAACATGCTTCCTTAACTTTAACGGAAAAATGAACCACAGTAATTATATAGAGTCCTTGTAGTTTTCCTTTAGCTTATAACATAGAGCGCTCTTAATAAAGAAACACGGGTTTCCTTTTATTTACGCCTTTCCTATTAACATGCATACTCGTACATAAGAGTTTCCTTGATTTCACCTTATAGAAATGTAATAAAATGTACAAAAGTACTTGTACAAACATAAGGATTTTAGAGATATTAGTTAATGTCTTTAACTTAAGTTTCAAGAGCCCTATTAGTTTTAAGAAGTTTACCAGATAGGGTATCGGTAAAGAGAGTACAAAGTACATCTAAGGATTGATTGCCTTTAGAATTACCTCCTAATTAAAGTGAAAGTATAGATATCTCCCTTAATTTGTTTTAAAATTAGAACTTTTAAAAACCCTTTCTTTATTATCTTTTATATATGTTAACGAAACTTTCTATTAATTATGGTAAACTTTTTACGCCTATCAGGTTTACTTTTCTCAGTTACCGAAGCTCCTATTTGGATTAGGTTCCCTATTATAATATCTTGACTAAGGTTTGAATTCTCTAGCTTATTATTATGTAAATACCTGATAAATGACCCATCTATTTCTTTGTGGCAAGTCGAACAAAGAATTCCTAAAATTATCTGACAACTTTTCCAATTACTAGAAAAACCCCTCTAAAGCGAGTTTAAAATACAAGAACTCTAGTAAATTGTCTTTATATAAAGGGTATATACTTTTTTACAAAAAAGCGGTGTCCTAATGAGTACTGTATTCCTTCTTAAGTGAGTCGGTGGCGAGACTACTTCCCTTCAATTTAAGGAGATTTTACTAAAAGGGATTTCAGAATTAATATTAATTACTATTTCAACAGGATTCGAACCCGGGGTATTTCCTGCTGAAAGGAATTTGTTCTAACAATTCGAAATTAATGTCCGTAGCATTTACTATAGACTTTAGACTTTACTTTAGATTATGTCATAAGAGATTTCTTTCTACCTAAGCGCTTTTTTTGTAATGACTTCCTCCTTCTAGTTACCTCTCTTTTCCAGTTTCTACTGGGAATTCTGCTTTTTATAGTAAGTTAAGGAACTTATTTCATAACAAATCTAGTATCCGGTTTTAAGTTTTTAGAATCAAGGTTATATAAACAAGGGTTACAGGATTATAGGCAATTCCTTTACTTTTTAGTACTTCTGTTAAAGGAAACCTATTATTAAGCTAGCTCTGTTTAGTATACAAAAGCGAGAGCCTTTCTTCTTAGCGGGACTTTTTTCCTATAAACAAGAGTTTCTACTCCTAATTTTTAAAGGAAAACATAGTAAAAATACTTCCACTCTTAAGAAATGAAGTAGTATATACTCTCTATACCTCATTTACTTCAGCCTATTAATTTAAAAATATATTTTTTCTTTCGTAATGAATTTTTCTACATTTACCGAGCCCCTACTTATACTTTTATAAAGGTCCTTTATTGAGCCTTACTTATTGTTAAAACTTATATATATTATAAACCGAGGAAATGCTTTACTGCAACCAACCCTATAATTTTTTTATATTTTGCTTCTAAGTTTTACTTTTAAATATCTAACATTAAACTATAGTAAAGAATCCTAATGGGGTACTATTTACAAGCTAAAGGTTTCCTATAATATACTTTGAACAACTCCTATTAAATAAAGGAAGTAATTAGCAACACATTCACTACTAACGCATTTTAAAGACTCTATACTCCTTAACTACTAAACTCTTTTACAAAAGAAAATTCCTAATATAATCCAGACCTGGTTAAAGCTAGCCCCTGCCGGTCTTTCTATATTGTTTATAATAAGTAGATTCTTCTAAAAACTGCATTTTATAAATAGCTGCTACAGGGAAAACCCCTATGAACAAGAATTCCTATTAGTGAGTCTTACCCCATTTTTTATGTAGAGGACTTCAAATTGGGCTAGTAAAGAAAAGAAAACACACATACTTGAACTGCCCAACAAGTATGTCAAATATCCTCAAGAAAACACACACACACTTGCACAGATTCAAAGTACTCTGTGCAACATCAATTAAATGTGAAGAGGAAATAAAATAAAATATATTTGATCTACCCAAACATTTCTAATCCTGAAATTTCTGTTTACCAATTAAATTAAAGACAATAATTTTTTTCTAACTTCCAAATATTCACATCAACAGATAAGTTACTAACTGTTATGATTTGAACGTAAACATATATAATGTAAAATTATCAATACAAGCCATTAACAAAACTAATATAAAAGACAAAATGTTAGGTGTGACCAAGGAAGAAGGTGAACCCAACAGTAAATAGAGTCCCTCCTGAAAATCTCTTCTTCACTTGATTTCTCTTCAGAAAACCAATATTTTCAGCCAGCATACACCAGAGGAGAAACATTTTCGAGCCACTATATATCAACTAAACTTGCCGATTTCCATCTTTTTCTGGATTGCTTTTTGACCATGGTATATGAAAGAATCTAATATTCCCGAAACTGTGAAAATACCTGAAGACAGCAACCAAACAGCAGTTTTGCATACAATTAAAACCTTCAAAGGACACTTTTAAATCAAGCATAGCAGTAAAGACAGACTGATGGCACGGGATCTTAGGTACTATTCTAGAATGGAAATGATTAGGCATTGTTTGTGTTGCATAATCACAAGGGATTCATGTTGGTGAAAGCAAGGCTCAACCTGTTTAATTTGAAGTTAGGTTAACGTGAAACTGACACTTACTATTCAGGTGTAGTGTGGTGTTGTTGAGTCCTCAGAGAACACCAGAGCGTGATCTCTGGGGGAGTAGGAGGAGGGTCCTTTGTTCCTCTGATTTCTTGTCTTTGAGAGTGGTTGGAGAAGCCTCCCTTGAGCTCTTGGTCTCATTTGGTACTTAGAAGTAACTTTGGAGCCCATAGGAGCTCCTCAATCTTAGTGCAACATAGAAGGATCAAAGCACTGAGGAGAGCTTCATTGGGGATAGCAGTGTTGGGTAAGCCCCCATGAAGGTACCTAGAGAAGGTCCCAAGGAATACTTCCAAGAAGAGTTCTCAAGGAAGACTCCCAAGATATGATTCCTACAGATGGGAGGGGGAGCCTTCTAATCTAATCGTCTTTGGAGCTTGTAAACAACCTATGGAGCCCATGGGGCCTTTGAACCAAAGGCTTAGTATGGGGGACGCAAGGAAGTGTTTTTTGGGAGTCGAAGAGGTTGCAAAGGCGTATGCCAAGGGCACAAACGCCTGTGACCCTTTTGGTTACTGAGAGAACCTTCGATAGTCGAAGAGGTTACACGGCCGTGTGTCAAGGGCGCATGGGTGTGTATCTTCTCCCCATAGAGAGTTTGCTTGTCCAGGGTCATCATTCAGTATATGTTCCCTCCGGATTCATCCGGGGACTCGGTGTGATGCTTTCAGACATCTTTTACTATTCAAACTTGGTGAAAGTGGTGGATGAAGTGTTCCCCAAGTACAAATGTGGATACAGGATTGGACAAAGAATGGTCGAATATTTTATGCATCATCACTATGTTTTATGTTTAAAGCTTGGTTGCGTTGCATTACCTCCAACTATAGCGCACACATTTGTTAGGAAGTGTAGGAATGAGACATGTTCCTCTGTGAAAGTCACCTGAAAGCGTACATATCAGATGTAAGTAAGCAATATCAAGGGCTGATGGGGAAAATCAATCTTCGTGCAACAAACACAGATCCTTTTTCTTTTATACGTACATATATGTGTGCACATCAGAATGAATTTTACCAATAACAATTTAACATAGGCAGCAGAAACCTACCTTGATTGGTGAAAGATCATAGAAGAAGAAAACTCCAGGAAGGGACTGAAGCCGGCCTACATCAGCACCCCTAAAATGTTCAGTTACTGAGAACTGCGAAAAAAAACAGTGTTACATAATGTTAAGCAAAATGCACCAATAAAAATCAGAAATTGACTTCTAGGGAGTCGTTTTGCACCTGATTTGACTGGATAGTGTTCCCCTTCACATCTGTGTACACAGTAGGCACAACCTGCACACCGGAGTAAATTTCTGTAAATTCTTGATGAATAGCACTTCCTAAGCTGTATAATGATAGCTCATTATTACATCGGTTACTAATCTATTGGACTGACTTAAGTCATCCATTAATATACTTCCCTGTGCAAAGCCACAATACCTTAAAAATAACTATTTGATGTCCCAGGAAATGAATATTCAAAGGAAACCAAACAACATAGGTAACCGAGAACAATAAACAGCAACCCCAGAACTTGATGCAAATATTTATAATACTTCCTTTCTTACCAGGAAGCTCATATAGTTAAGCAGAAACAGTAGATATGTATTGGAAAAAAGGGTAAGGGTGGTGTTTTAAATGAGTGAGCAAGCATGGGAAGTGTGGGTCTCAGCAGACTTACAGATAAAATTTAATAATCCAGTACCAAGGTCAGGCAAAGCTCGAGTAGTAATAATTATGTTGCTCTGTTAAAACTTATGTTACTTTTGCACAAAAAATAAAAAATAAAAAATCAAAAAGATAGTCAAAATTGAAAAGATGAATGATCAAAAGCTATGCTCCCAAGAATAAGGCACTAATCAGCAAAGCATGTAAAAACAGTGAAGTATTAATTTGCACCCAGGTCAACTGAAAACGAGTGTAAAGAACAGTAAGTTGGTTTGGTTTGGGCATATGTGACCATTTATTTCCTTCCTTTTTAATTCTCAATCCATATGCAAGGCATGTTTTGTTATGTCCAGTCAGCGCGTGGGGGTGGGAAGTGTTAAAATATCCCATACTGAGAGAATGTGGAGTTGATGACCACTGGATATACTAGTTCTACAAAGCTTTGGCTTTTGGCTTGGAGTGAAGTTCAACATCCTTATTAGATCCTTATGTCCTCCTCTACTAGTATACAATTATAAAAGCTAATATGAGTGCATGCATGTACATGACAGAGTATGAATTAGCTTTTTTGAGTTTTATTTATTTCTCAACTTGTGTATGAACTGATTATGACATAGAAGTTGTAAAGTTCACATAGCCAAAACTTCAAACCATGAGTCTTATCATGGAAAAGGTCCCTTCGAGGGACAGTGGCTCATTTGTGCAGTTGCACTTCTTTCTTCTAGAGCACAACTCAACATTAGAATAATAGTTGGGAGTTAATAGTTATAAATTACAAATAAGACGAACACATAATTATCCTTTCAACTTCCATTATTAGGATCCATGTTCATAAAAAGATGCTATGAAATCGTTAACAAGAAAAGTCATTGGACTAACCTTGATAAAATACTGGTACATCCCACTTGGTGCTTCTTGCGACCATTGCACACTGAAAGATGGAAAAGCATAGATTAGTGCATCAATCAAAATAAACCATGCATATATTAATAGCCAGAAACTAAAAATATCAGTAGACTGAATGAATGGGAACATGGGATTAGGAGTAATAAAGAAGGAAGCATAGATTACCCATCAAGAGGATTCACAACACCAGGGAAATAGTCTCCAAAAGCTAATTTATTGATCTTGTGACTTATCTGTATCACACATAGCATGCTTTGTTCAGATGGATGATGCAATAAAGTACGATAAAAAGGGAGAGGAAATAATATGGTAAATCAAATGAGATTTCATTATTTCATTTTCTACGAAAACAAGACATATGCATAATGAACTCCTTAAAGACACAGCAGAACCAGGAATAGGATGCATGACATACATTGAAAGAATCCATTTGGAACGTCAGCAGATCATGAACATGGACACCTGATTGATGGAAGCTTTTCCCAGGTGCAAAATGGAAATTGCCCGCCACCTTATTAACTTCCAAGAATCCATAAATGTTACATCCTTCACCTTCTTCATCTTTAATCCTTTGTAGAAAACCTTCTCTTTTGCACTGTGTTACATACAAAATTTAAAAGGTCAGATATTATATAAATTAAACCTATAGCTAAGTATTGCAATATATGAATTCAAAGAACGTGATACTAATCCAGAGCGTAGCTGTTACACAAGTGAAGAAAAAGAAAACCACCATTGCACAGGATTGACAGCTAAATAGTTGAAGAAATGCAAATTATATTTTCAAAATTATACAAATGGCCAGTGGATTGTCAGTACATTTTCCCCAATAAACCATATACAATATGATCCTATTACTACAAAAGGTTTCACTAAACTTCCTCTGCTTTTTTCCATCCATTATCAGAACTTGATATATTTTCTTTCCACCTTGGCAAGGAGATGGGTAAAGATAGTAGTGGCATTGCTTCACAGTTTTGTGAACATTTCATTTGTTATTATAGCTTCTTTCCCCGATAACGGAGAGCAGGTCACACATGAATGTGAACCCTGGTCAGCTGCCAGCAGTGAGACCAACACGGCTTGGTTTTTCATTGTACTTTGCAATCAAGAACACATTTGGGGCAATAAAACTGAATGTACAAAATTTATTTATATAAAACTCATAGCAAAAGGTAGTTAAACCCTTGATAACTATTACAAATGGATGTCATGTGCAAATATGATAAAGGTAGAATACAACTTTCCTCTGAACCACGGGCTTGTTATTGACAAACAAATCAGTTTCTTCTGGTTTTGGATTCAAGACACATAATAATGTTTAATACAACAACCTAACAACGAAATCAGGACAATGGAATAGCCTTAAAAAAAGTAATAAGAATTTATTTTATTCTTTTACAGATTTATATTTTCTTACACTGTTGCACGCGTTATTTTAATTTAAATATATGGGTCAAAACACGAATGGTTGCTGACAAGAGTTTCTGGAATGTTCTAAGAACTGGCAGAAATCTAACTGTCCTCTCATCTTAACTTCATATAGTTCTAACTTCTAACCCTTTAAGTATTCTAAATCATAGAAATGACTTACATATGAACTCAAATCCACATCTGTTTTCCTAAATTCTAATATCCAAATGCTACCAAAGAGAACTTAGTCCGCCGCTGGTCCTAAGTATATATAGATAATAAAATTCTCTAATAACATGGCTCCAAAAGCAAAAAGCTGACAGAAAGCTATGTTGCATGGATATGAATACGGAATACAACATGAATACAGCAGTACACAATTTTCATAAAAAAACTAGAACACCATCCGTTAGATTACATTAGGAAAGAATAATAAAAAATATATATTTTAAATCAAACTTATCCATAATAAAAAAGGATATAAATAAATATGACTATCCTAATCTAAAAATTAAAATAACAACTAAGGATATAATTTCAGGAAAGCACAATAATAGTTTATATCAAGAATAATTTGTTTTCAATATAATAATAAAATTAATATAAATGGTCTTATAGAGAACAAATTATATTAGATTAATTATTGGAAATAAAAAACATAAAATAAGTTCCACTACAACAAAAGTAGAGAACTAATTGTAAGAAAAAAAAAACTTTAAAAAGAATACAATAAAAGTTTGTAAAGTAACATAATGTAATATAAGAATTAAGACCAATCACTAATTAAAATAACTAATATAATAATTAATCAACTAAACTAAATAGAATTCTGTTCCAATACAAACATATCAACAATGACCGAATTTCAGTGTACTACTATCATAAAACTGTAATATATAAACTTTTGATACACCTAATTCCGAATTTTAAAATTGTTTTAGACCAAAAGAATAGTATTTCATCTTCACATTCTAGCGTATTTTGATGTGAATATGTGTATCTAAAAACGTGTTGATTTTTTTATTTAACGTCAATACGCAATATTGGGTACATATTTACGTACGTATCTAATATGAAAACTCTACGCTATTCAGCGTATCTATGCAACATAAAGAGAATTAGAGAAACCAGTCAAACCCAAACTAATAGTGAACCACTAGATAGGAGCAACAGCAGTATTTTCAGTACAAATATTAGAAAAGTGAACCATAATAATATATTACTCATTTTAGAAACTTGGATTGCCTCACTCTTGCCAGCTTATTTTCTCAACATCTCTTATATTGACACTTCCAACTGGCGCACCTCTATGATGATATATCATCCTTTAAGGACCTAGCTTTAAGTAAATCCTACAAACACTATAATAATAGTTTACACTCACGGTTTTCGTATGTGTTCTGATAGTTTAATGTTCTTATCAAAAACCTGTAACTGCATGAAATATATAATTAAAAAACAGAACAAGAGCGTCCACTACAAACCTGATCTATCACATCTGGGTTGGACAATGCCCAACCTTTCTTCCGATATGCCTCACGAACTTCTTCACAATTATTACAGCAGTCATCGTCTGCCTGCAATTAAGAATAATGAGATTACAACAAGAAAACCATTTTGACAATAAACATTCTATTTTTCTTTGCTAAAATAATAAGGGCATAGTAGTATAGTACAATGTTATTACTATTACTAATCATGGAAAATTTGGGTAGCATATTAAGAATGGCTTTTTGAAAGACAGCATAACATAACGAGACCCAAACAGTGTAACTAAGACACTAAGTAAAATAAAAGGAAAACGAGAATGATGCCTATAATTTACAGCATACTGCTCCCAACGTTACAATTTACATACTATCCGTAAGGTCTATCTATACAAATTTAATCCCCAAAACATTAATGAGACACAGCAACATAATGTAAATAAATTTCATGTTCAACCTCCTATTACAGTTCTAATAGAAGACTGAAGCATAATATTTACTTGCACAGTAAACATGTGTCCTTCACAATATATATGAGCACAAAAAACTGTCATCACTTCAGCAAAAGATGCATTGTCTACACAAGTCAACAGCAAGATATTAAAAGTCTAATATCTTAAGCATAAAGGTTTTGATAGACATCCATACCGCTTCGGCACCATAACAAGAACCACAGTATGTCTCATTGTGCTCTAGCCGGCCACCGTGTTTCTGCAATGGCTTCTCAATCTGTGCCAAGCATAAATCATAATGAATGGAATGAAAGGTGAAAAGGAAACAAAGAGGAACATATAGTTCTCAATAATCCATTTTTTAGCAACACTTCATCTTTTGTGTCTAAAATAAATTCAATCTGTGCACATGTTAAGTGTAATGGCACACCTCAAGATTTTTTCTTCTACCTAACTTGTACAGTATTGATAAAACCTATTGTACTTCCTATATAGGTAAGAACTAAGAAGAGTAGAAGAGGCCGTGTATGCAAAAACATGCCAGTTTACGCACAGTCCTGATAACTACACAATAATTCCTTTTGAAAGGAACCAAAAAATGCCAAAATGTCCTTAGCACTAACTCTTAATTTGTTCACCGTTTAAATCTGACTATCTACATAAACCTGCCTACCAAAATCCTCTACACATTGCAATCATCAACTTCTCATTCTTTAAGATCCATATCTTTTCTGACCAAGTGTTGAAAAAGAAAACATTTCAGACATATGTCAAAAATGTAGGTCCAAATTAACCTTCAAGTGACAAAGCTTTACTAACCTTAGGAGAGCCAATTCCATCTTGCCTTGATTCTATCACATTGCCAAGTGAATCTATCCGCTTCTTAATTATGTCATGTCTCTGCAAATTTAACACGACATCAAAAGAAAATGTCAAACTTCAAAACAAGATAAGTATATCTTTATTGAGAGAGAGAGAGGTACATCAGCAAACATACATTTACAAATTTCATAGGTAAGAGAACCACGGTATCAACTAATGTAAGAACTAGTGGGGGAGTAACCAGAGGTTTTCCCATTACTAGAGGATTGCATCAAGGATCAAACTCTAAACCCATTACTCTTTGCTTTAGTCATTGATTAACTTACAAGACTTCTTCAAGATGAGATCTATTGGTGTAAGTTGCTGGTAAATAATATTGTTTTAGTTAATATAAGTATAATAGGAATTAGTGTCAAATTAGATGGATGGAGAGAAGCATTAGAACCTAAGATTAAGAGGATTAGAATAAGTCTGACCAAACTAAATATACAGAGTATAATTTTAGCATGAGTAGGGTGAGTAGTGGTTCAATTATGTTAAAAGATAAACACAATAAGAAATTACCAAAAGTTACCCTTTTTTGCAATTTGGATTCACAAATCAAAATGATGAAAAATTGAAAAGGATGTTAGAAATAGGAATAGTGTAGGGAAGTTGAAGTGGAGTAGGGCAAAAAAGACTCTTTGTTATAAGAGAATATCTCTAAAGTTGAAAGGTAAGTTTTAAAGGTTAGTTATACGACCAGCTATGTAAGATACTAAATATTAGGCTCTAAGGAGGCTGCAAAGCCATAAGATGGGGGTAGCGGAGATGAAAATGTTTAGGAAGAATTGTAGTAACAGTAGAAAGGATAAGATTGTAAATGGGTCATCTGTGCAACAGTTGGAATAACTTCAACTGAAGATAAGATGAGGGAAAATCACCTAAGGTGGTTCGGACATGTGCAGGGAAAGGAGGTAAGTAACCCATAAAAAGTGAGAGGATTCAGTAAGGAGAAGCTAAGATGGATATGGTAGATTAAGTTAACATGGAAAGAGAGGAAGTAATGATAACACAAGGCTTAACAAAAAATATAAAATTAGATAGGACAGAGTGTACATGGTGGATATGAGCAGAAATTCCCAAGGTATTTTGCTACATGATCATGCAGTTGACCTAAGATTGTTTAGAAAATAGCTTAGATGTTGAAAATAACAGTAGCAATAAAGTGAAAATATCACTCTTTATGATACATACTACGTCAAGGTGTTGCTCTCCACTGATGTCCATGGCATCAAGACTGAGTATAGAACATGGTAGCGCAGGAAAAGTGACATCAAACTGCAAAAAAATGATGGTGGATAAATTAATTTTAATGGACGTAGTAAAAAAAGGAACAAAAAGAAGCATAAAAAGAATAAGATATATACGAAAGAGTCATAACATAGTTTAAATCCACAATAAATAAAATAATATGAATTACTATAGAGTCAGGTACTCTTTACGATTCATTGTCATCAACCTACCACAAGCCTCATTTATTTGGCCTTGGGGCTAAGAAACATCTAATGCAAAATCTAAAGAGTACAACTCTAAAAAATACTAAGAGAAACGTTGAAAATAGAATGGCAAAGCAGTAGAACACAACTGAAAATATTATCTGATCAACTTTATGAAAGAAAAATGACATTACATTGATACGTAGGGTTTCTCCTCTAGATGTATCCACCACAAGCTTTGATTCAGTTACAGCATGGAGATATAATTCTGCAACCAGGGGAAATAAATTGACATAACTGATGTGAAAAAATAATACTGAATATACAACAGAACAGCCAAGTCCATCATAGTAAAAGCCTTCATAATTATAGCTCAGCATCTAAGAGCACACAAAAAAGCCTTTCTTATTTCTGATAGGATTGAGTTACCAAACCATATTTCCAAATGCAATAGGCCTTGCACTACAAACCCCAAAAGGGCAGAACAAATGACTACGACTATCGGCTTATTGCCCCCATTGAAATTATTTGAAAGATTGAACAGGAGATTGTAAGCCAGTGCTCACAAGTCACAACACCCATCCCCACCCACACTCACAGATGACAGTGTTTATTACGGGAGAAATAAAACAACATTCCCTGAAGACTTCAATGTCAATGTTTGTCTGAAAAAAGTGATCCAAAGATATTAAAAGATAAAACTAAACAATTCCCTTACTTTTTCCAAAGAAGATTGAAAAAGAAAGTTTCACTTAATTCGTCAAGCAAGTGCAGCAAAGACTTTTCACACACACACAAAAAAAAATTTAGAACAAACATGCACCCTAAGTTCTTAACGCCCTGAAATTTGCACTACTATTTCAGCAAAGGCTCGGAGTAGTTGATGAAAATGATTAGCAACATTAGTATCCTTCGCATCAAAATTTTACTGAAATGCAACTCCAACTCCTTTATGGCCTGTTTAATAACTCGCATTTCATTTGAAACTCCAAATATGGGGCTAATCCGACGTTTGGATATCCTAAGAATTTGGATTGGCCCAATCCCAATAGAATTCAAATGATTAAAAGATGAGATTTTAAATGATAAATGTCATTTCAATAACAAATTCCCCACACTCACCCTCCACTCGTCCATATAATTTCAAATCGATGATTTTCTAACATTGGAATTCCAAGATTTCAAATTTCAATAAAATCCATGAATGCAAACACAGCCTTAAAGTTTTTTGCAACTGCTATCTAATTGAGGCATCCTCCACACCATTTACAATTCCATCATCATTGTATGAATTATTGTGTCCACCTGAGAACCCTTTAATCTATTAGCAGAATCAACATAATCAGCTTAGAACTAACATTTGCTGGACCTTATTTAGGTTCCGATACAGCACAGTTACACACAGAATCTCAAATTTCAATTCAAAACATATCAATCCAAGGAAGAAAAATTACAAATGCTCGCATAAAAAAACGTGTTGATTTCAGATCCATATGATTGCATACTGATACAAGCATATAATATGAATATGAATATGATTATGAGATGAGAAACATACGTAGCTCAGAGAAGAAGAGGAGGAACATGACGATGGAGGAGGCGAGAGTGATGAGGCCACCGGAGAGTGTCCGGCTGTAGAAATCCTCGTTGATTTTGGGGTATGCGTCCAGATTCCGAAGCTTGCTCATTAGGCCGTCCATGATTTGCAGAAATTGAGCGACCTTGGTGAGGTTTGTGTCTTAAACACCCCGTTGAACAGCAATTGAAGCGGCAATCGATAACGGGGTGTTTAAGATCTAACGCCCCTTTTCCACTATTTTCTTTTCTTTTCCTTTCTTTTCTTTTCTATTTTATTTCCTCTTTTTAATTTGATGGAGAGGGAGAGACAAAAACGAAGCCTTTGAGTTTTGGTCTTCGGAGGAACTCATTTCACATTTTCACTCGTCTCTTTTCTTTTTTTTTTTTCTTTTTTCTTTTTTATGTTACCAACAATTTTATTTCTCTTAAATATATCAACAAAATTTGCAATACAAAAAGAATAACATGTAAAAATATTCATTTTCAACAACAATTTGTTTTTTTAGCACTCGCTTCCATGGGCCCAAGACTAGTTTACACGCACGAATTTGCTCCGGGAGCGCACCCCAGTGGATTCGGTTCCAAATCTTACCATACAGTTTACGATCCTTACCCTGCAATTACGAAGCTTACCCACGAACGCAAATTTGTCGCGACAAAGGTTTCAACTCGTTGAAGTTGGGTTCGTCGCGATGAGAACGACAATTTTGCCTTGCACGTGCTCGGTTGTTTCATCACTCATCGGCTCGCTTTTGAGGTCCTCAACTTGTCTCTTCGAGCCACCTCCAAGTTCTTCACCTAGTTCGATCACCTCAAAAGCTCTCCCGTCAGTGAGACATTCCTCTACGCCCGAACGCTAGGACACTCGAAGCGGTAGAAGCTTTGATCCTCCCTACGATGCTCAAAGGGTACACAGGAGCTCTCAAACTCACCGGGTGCCTACAAACGGCGTGCACGAGAAGGTAGAGTACAACCCACATGTGGCTTCAAATTGGACCTCACCTCATCAAAAACTGAACACACATTAAACACGTAGTGGAGATAATTTGTTAGCATATATACCATTTTCTTAGTAAGACAAATGAATCAACATTCAAAGCTTTTATTACTTTCAACTACCTTTAGCCCTTTAAAGCGTTGTCTAGCTTTGTGATTTTTGGCATAGACTTACTCTTACGGCCGATACAGTGTCCAAAAAACACGTTTAGGGTCTCTGTTAATGGTGTGTTATATCGCGCAAGTCACAGGTTCCCGGCTAGCCCAAGAGAATATTTGGACTTATAACATTTTTCTATGAAATTCTCTAACACGTGCACAAGATAACAATTACATTCTAGTGCGCCTGATTGACCAAATCAAAACAGACTCATCAGCTGGTCCATCAGAAACAAGTTGAAATGCATCATTCCTTAACCTCACACGACAAGCAATCTTGGCATCTGGAGATTCGAGTCCCCAAGGCACAACTCGTATCCTCATCAAGACTTGTCTCATTCCATCTGAGATCCATCTTCTCCTATCCAGGGAGAAGGCATGTGGTTTCCAATTGAGAGGAACACCCAAAGTATCACTCGCACTACATCTGCCCGAGACCACCTGGGGGATAACTCTCTCATAGGCGAAGAAACTGAAACCCGATATTAGCTCTTGGAAGGTCTCATCAATGACATTGTTGGCTTATAAGTCCGCCTCGATTGCAGTCAAAGAATGTTGCACTCACGAATAGCACATCACAAGTCCTACCAATCATTCTGCCTCCTTAAGGCGTGGTTCCCCTTTCGGCGGAGTTCACTCCTAAATTGATTAAGGCACTTACCAAGTAGATAATTGCGGACATGCTCATAACCTTGACTAATGTTGCCAATTCGATCTCACAAGCCTTGTTTCGCATGATATGTTTCTGCCTCTCCATTCGGTTTCACTCCAAGGCGCGTAGATAAAAAGAAATCTCATAGACGTTCATTATTTGTACTAAGCACCAAACCACTACCACGACACTTGAACTTATGGCAGACACGATGATCGTGCCCATGACAGGGCTTCCACCTACCATAGGCGCCACCAAAACAACATCACTTAGGATGATATGGGATCTCGTTCCACATAAAGGAAGAAGGTTATAAGGACTCTGAAACCGTTGGCTCACGGGTACACAATCTATGACACTAAGATAATTTGTATCTTTCCACGACACTATTGATATCGCAAATTGATGAGAAATAGAATAGGTTGATCCACTTTCCGCACAGAAGGGCAGAGGGATCATAGGGTATGTTAGGCTCTCGAGGATAGCCCCATCATTATCGAACTAAATGAAGAGCTCTAAAGAATCAAGGAGCTCATTTCTTTCACCATGGAAGGTGGGGTAGCAAATCACTTAATTTGTAATCAATTCCCTAAGTTCATCTTTCTCATGACTCTAGTTCCCGGACATCACTTATAACGGGATGAACAACATTCTTGAATTCAAAACAAGCTTCAACCACCTTATACAAATGAAAATCGAGTGTGACGCTGCCCAATGAAATTTTTTTTGTGTGCACTCTTAGAGGGCCAACTCAAACTTGGTATATGAATCATTACGGCGGGACCATCATGTTCTAGGACTGATTCTGAGAACTCTCTCAAGAACTTTGCTTCTGCCAGGAAATTGGTTAAACAAACGCAACCCATCCACATCAAGCATAAGAAAAATGAATATCGCCAATGAAACAGTGACGACCGCATTTCAAAATGAGCTCATATCCCTACTCATACAGAGCGCATTCGCAAGTAAACATCTCAAGGATTGGGAAGAAATACTTGTCATGACTATGACCATATTACGACCAAGGACATGCTTGCGCAAGCCCAAAATCCGCACAAGGTACACACACAGAGACAT
>JAYMTF010000214.1:0-44773 GCA_036897485.1 Pelargonium nanum
CTGATCTATCATCAACAACGAACGCAACTCCAACCGTGTAGAGCTTGAAATACGACATGCTGCTCTGACCACGACCACCAACTATGAAACGAACAGAGTCACAAGAACACTACTGCTACGCAAAACTTGAAGCCGCCAAAAAACCAAATCCAAAGCCACAAAAATCCTAACAAATCCTAATACTTGCCATCGAGACAAGACTCACACCCGTGAGAAAACCACTTTTAACACATGTAAGAGAAGATGATGCAAACAGAAAGAATCCACCGCAGGACCAGCCGCAACCGTTCTCTCCGTCCAACCCTCCACATAAGTAATTATTAATTCACTTTTCCGTAATTTTTTTGAAAATAAAAACAAGGACACATATTATGCGACGGAATGAGTATGTTATTGATCTTACATGTATGTGTGAAGTTCGATATGACATAGATGTTACAAATTTTGAAATTTGTTAGTGCACACTTTTGTGTATGCAAATTCTTATTTTAGCAAGAGATTCTTATGCCAATTTCTATTGTGTTTTAGTTTTTATTAAGTAATTTAAAATGGAAAACCTAGTTTCATATAGACTAATGCATATTAACTTTTTTTTATAAGCTAGCCGTAATTTTTATTTATCCAACTCGAAGGTTCAACTAAAAGTACAAAAAAGAACTAAGCTCTCATCCCAAACACGAGAGAGGGTCAGTAGTCCAAGAGAGAAATTAGAACGACAAGCTACGAGTATTATCAAAACATGGAATCAAAAAGTAACTAAAACTCTGAACACGGAAATCAGTAGTGCATATTAACTTCAAATTAGTCACTCTCAGAAGAAAAAAAAAGAACTTCAAATTGATCTGCGGGTTAAAATTCTAGTTGAGATACATGAAAAGTTCGATGTCAACCCAACTATTCATTACTTAAATTAGACAGTATATGTACTTAATGTTCATTAGTTATGATATATTGGTCTACAAAGTATATACTAGTAATTGATATTTATACATATTATAAAAAATATATATTTTCACCGTATTCACAAATATGTACTTAATGTTCATTAGTTATGATATATTGGTCTACAAAGTATATACTAGTACTTGATATTTATACATATATTATAAAAAATATATGTTTTCACCGTATTCACAAATTAACCTTTCTTACTCAAATTCCTATTTTGCCAAATTCATACAAACACGTACAAATTACATGGTTTGGACCCAAATTTCATTTTCCTTGTTATTGTCGATAATTTTCATGATCACCCACATCCACATGCATTGACAACACCTCATGGATAATTTAATTCATTGTTGTCAAATTTATAGTTACATATATGCATTTTATATGTCAAATTACAGTTGGTGCCTTGTAGTTTTACACAAACATAAATGTTTAAATGTAATATGTTGTTCCATATTTCTAACCTAATGGAATAATTTATGAACAACCAACGATGGATGTTTCTATAAAAGGGTGTTTATATAAATATGAGTTGTGTTGTTGATGATGAGGATTAGCTACACCGAATACATGAATATATATAAGTAATAATCTTGAGCTTGAATTCATATTGATGTTTGTGTCGATAAGAACAAAGTTGATATCTCAACTCAACAAATGAAAAAAGTTTCTTCAATTTCCACTTTATGAAGATAATGACAGATGAGGACATAAAGCTACATTTATTTTCACAAGCCCCATGAGATGAGAGAAGCAAATTAAACTTTATAATGAAATGATAGCTTTGTCTATATGTCCCTCCCACCACTAAAACTTATCCAATTTACTGAACTTGGATTCTTGTTTGGCTAAATTCTTCTTTTCATTTATTTTTAATTTTACAAAAATAAAAGAAAACATTTTGTTTTGTATATTGTGTTTTCTTATCAAAGAGGAAGAGGATTGGTTCACCTTAAAAATGTAATTGCAACAATAAATAATTAGACAAAATGGGTAGAAGTCCAATTGATGTATGATGGGCCATCTGTTGAGAGGCCCACTAATGGCATTTAAAATATATCTTCTTATATTTTTAATAAACAAGTACAAGATTAGGTTAATAAAATAACATAAAATACAACACTTGTTGATGATCCAACAGCCAGTTTGTGATTTACAACTTACAAGAGATAATCCTTATTATTATTAACATTTAATACTATAAATAATATATATTTTTTGCCCTAAAAAAACTAAGATATTCAGTTTAGAAAATAGGAAGTATATATTATATTGAGGTTGGTTTTGAAGTCACCTCCAAAACTTTTGTTTTTGTATGTGATTGAATTTGCAACTTGGCAACACAAGGACCCACTGAATTATGTGTAGTGAATTATTGGTTTTGCATGATGATTGTGCCCAAAACACACATACATACATACCAACAACTAATAGTGCTAAAAAATATTCTTTTGCCATTCTCTCTGACTGTATGCTATGTGAAAGGGGGATTGTTGGTTCAGAAAAGCATGTTACTTTTGAATGAAATTTATCTAAAATTGTCATTTTTGATCCATCTCTCTCTAAACACATGTAATAGGTTGTGCAAGTGGTTGTTTGTAGTAATGTAATTGTTAACAAGTGTTGCCATTTTCAACCAGACAAAAGAAACAAAAACAAGAATGGGAAGACAAAGGAAGAGAAAAAGGAGTGAAATTGGATAAAAACCTCACTTAATGAAACTTCTAGTTGAACACAAATATCTGGCTTCAGTTACTACATTATTTGTCAAACCTCACTTAATGCAACTTCTAGTTCAACACAAATATCTGGCTTCAGTTACTACATTATTTGTCACAAATAAAAGGGAAAAGTTACATACTTTTTCTTGGAAATACATTTAGCTAAACACAAACTCCTCACTCTATGCATAGTATGATCCCTGGCTAGATGCAATCAAAGCTCAACTGGCAAAGACCGACCTGTCTGGCTCTGCTGCAGGAATCAGGAGTCGGAGTAGTGAAGCAAATCGAGGAGGATAACACTCATGCTTACTCTTATCTCGCACTTTACTTAAACTGAATTGGCAACAAAGATCTACACCAAAAAACTGTTGCCACAACCTTGCAAATCCTTGTAGCATCTGGGTTTATGGAACATTCATAACTTGAATGGATTGCAACATGTCTGAGACAGCAATGACAAGGTCACCTGATTTGATCATACCCCTGGCCTTGAGCAAGGAGAAGGTTTTGTTCAAGTTGCTCTCCATGTCATCAGAGAAGCTCAGCCGGAATGGAATCAGGCCCCACTGCAGGTTCAGACGCCTCCGCACAGATGTTGTGGTTGTAAATGCAAAGATTGGGCAGTCAGGCCTGCAACGCGACAAGAGAGATGCCATGTGTCCAGTCTTTGTGTACACAAAAATTGCGTCCACCTCCAGATTGTTAGCTGCAAAGTTAGAATCAAACCCACAGTTCAAGATCATTACTTGAATATTTTTTCCCCTAAATGTAATATTTTTTAGCACGAGTAAGACCTTATCTTTAAAGGGATAGGAGGAAGGAAGAGAAAAGGCGGTGGCGGTAGAGAGAGTGGATATTATATACAAGCAATCTAAACTTAATTATCCGAAGATATATGCCTAGTTATAATGAAAAGGGGAGGGGGAGCATATGTATATGGGAATGATGTTTTGACTTTTGGAGACTACTACTATTATGTTAAGATATGAAACATGAGCTATACATATCATTATATAATCACACTATGCCAGAAGATCAAGGAATGATGTTTTAGCTTTTGGACAACTACTTCTATGGCACAGCACATTATGGCAAATGGTGTACTTATCATATACAGAAACACTGTATTTTCACTTCGCCTCCTATTCATATTAATTACGTCACTTCAGAACAAAGATAGACTGCAGGCCAGTACATGAGAGGAGGGAAAGAATATCAAAATATACAACAGAATTATGGAGCCAAAGAAGTCATACCCATTTTAGCAGCAGAATTGCAGATCTCAACTGAAATACTGTCTGAGAATGAAGATCCTATGTCAGGAAGTTCCATTGCTTCATGGCGTTTCTCTTCCCTCCACCACCTCTCAATCCTTAGGCTGACACTTCTTAGAACAGTCAATGCCTTTTCTGGGTACTGGCCCATGGCTGACTCACCAGAAAGCATCAAAGCATCTGCTCGCTGTCTAACTGCTTCAGATACATCAGCTACTTCAGCTCTGGTGGGTGTTGGGAATTCAATCATGGACTCAAGTAATTGAGACGCAACAATGACTGGTTTATTTAGCTGCCTGCATAGCTGAACAGTCCTCTGTTGAGCTGATGGTACCTGTTCCAATG
Organism: Pelargonium nanum; assembly: GCA_036897485.1. Lineage (NCBI taxonomy): Eukaryota > Viridiplantae > Streptophyta > Magnoliopsida > Geraniales > Geraniaceae > Pelargonium > Pelargonium nanum. Next base: position 4,295 of record JAYMTF010000214.1, read on the forward strand.
GTATCTGAGCACCCAAATCCCCTCTTGCTACCATAGCTCCATCTGATGCTCGAATGATCTCTTCCAAGTTCTTTAACGAGTCAATACTCTCTATCTTTGCAATCACAGAAATATCACTGCAGCATCAAATTGATATAATTGTCAGTTTAAAAAGAAAGTTATAATCATTTACAGAATAGCCCAGTTAAAAAGTTAAACATGCAACAAAAAGGAACATTTAAAAAAAATCTTTTCAGCTAAAAACAATATTATCTTTTTAGTAACAAAGCTTTAAGGTGTGTAGAAATGTTTTGTCTTCCAATTAGGGTTCACAAACACAATGATTTTGTAACCATAAACAGACAATGAATGGAAATGTATGAAATATTGAAATGGACTAGGCAGTACAGTGGATGGAGAAAGAGGGAGGAGGTTCGAAGAGGCTCACTTCACGGATGAGTAGCAAATGCAACATAAGGGTGCTTACCTATCACGAGAACGTGCAGCAATATAGCTCTTTAGATGCTTAATCACTTCAGCAGATTTGACAAATGATATTGCTATAAACTCAACACCCTCTGCAATCCCAAAATCGATGTCCAACCAATCCTGAAGAAATGAAAAGCTCGAGCATCAGACCTGATTAACATTTTTTTCTCACCGTGGAAATGATTTACAATGAATACTCTAGCACTTGGATCATAAATTGCAAATATGAATATGATTAGACACACATCAGCAAGCTAGTCTACACTAATCAAAAGAGTATTCATTTGAACCCCAAAAGAGAAAAATATCCAAATTTGATAATAAAAACATCTAAGAGAAGCAACTTTTCCACAACATAATTTACTTGTTTTTTTTTTTTTGGGAAAGCTTCTCAAAACTAGGGATGAACTTAAGTCATATTCTAGTAAACAGAACCAAGTATCCAATTTACTGAATTATTGACCATAATTTGAATTCTTGTAGCGAAAACATTATTAACATTTTAAATACACCCAGCCAAAATTCTAGAAGTGCTTTAAACTCCCAAATTTCATCAAAGCTAATTTATCCTAGGCTCCAAATCCCTACTTTCTACTATCAAGAATACAAATCTTCTTTGGAAATTGTTTAACAATCCCAACCTACATGCCAACTTAATATATGGGATGGAGGGAAATCTGATTATTCCACCAGATGGTCATGTTATGAGGATTCCAACCACTCGTGTTACCAAAAGTGACTGAAGCAGAATTGAAGTCCTTCAAACAACAGTGTGACCATTAATGTATATTTACTGCACATAATTTATGATATAAAAATTTAAGAAAAGAAAACCTAATATGATGGATATGGAACTGATTAGATCCTTCAGAATTTCTTAAATCCAGTTATAGCTAATAAAAGGGCGTGCAATTGATTAAATTGAATGACATAAGAATGAAAAATATGGAAGACAATGTGAGCATGTAAATTTAACAGTTAATATAGAGTGATATGACAAATGTGATTGGTATTCTTGACTACTTCATGCAATTTAAAGATAAAACTACAACTTTTAAGATAGTGAAATATCTGAAATGTGCTCCTGGAAGAAGCCCGTAAAATCCTTCGTATCAATTGAGGATTTCAGATGTATCAATCATAGGTAACATCTTGTCTTCTAGGATAATTTTTTAGCATCAGAATGTTGGAGTTAGTTGAATGAATTCAGTTGGGAATTTTTTTGAAAAGAGAGACCAACCTTAGATGATATCGTAGGAAGCATGGCATTACGCTCACGTACAAGACTACCATCTCTCCAGAAAGTCAAATTTGCCCGAGGCAGCAACAATCCAGGATCAGTACAAAGGCACTTGACATCTGGACCAATCTTCTCAATCACCTCAAACCTCACCATGCCACCATCAACAAGGAGTTCATCCCCCACTTTGACATCTGCGGTGACAAGAAAATACATACTGTTATAGACACAGTTTCTCACAAAATTAAATTTACTTGTTCTTAATCAAAAGATCATCATTGAAGAATGACCTTCAGCAAAACCATCATAATTCACATTGATGGTGTGTTTTGGGAGTGCTGAATCAAAGGCTCTGACACTAAATGTCCAGATCTCGCCATCCTGCATTAAAAAAGAATAATTTACAAATAAATTTAACTTTGATATGAACAAGGGCCAACATAGACAAACAAGACTTGTGTAGCATCATAGAAGCATAGAGTAACTTAGACTAATATTTCAGCAAACCTAACAAGAATCTTTTGGAAATTACTAATAATTCAGCCTACTCAGCACTGGTCATCCAAATATAACTATAGGAGAATAAACAGAAAACTCAAGAGAATTATCAACACTTAGTCACAGAACATTATTATATGTATCGTCAAAAAATTAATGGCATGGTAAATGTTCCTCATTACATTAGCATATTACTGAAGGTTGGAAACTAAAAGACAGGACCTAATAAACTATTTCACATATATGGTTCTACTAAAGCAGCCACAGCTTGCATATCATATCCAAAGATACTGCAAACATATGTCAACACTGCACAGCATCATCAGATTATGATAATCCATACAGCTCTAACAAACATCAGCTTATTATCCCCATTTCTCGAGAATAGAAGCCTTCCTCAAAAATGTATCTTTTCAAATCTAGTCAGGCAACAAACTTGAGTAAGATACAATGCTAAACACAAGCTTAGTATCCAATGCAATGGTGTGCAGCACCATCAAATTTTCTCGGGTTAAATTCATGATTCACCCCAAGAACTGTCTAGCCTGGTAATTCTCATATTAAAGGAACAAGGCTTAGTGTCTAATGCAATGAAAGGGTGATATCATCACGTTTTCTTATATTTTATATATATTCACTAGATAGAATTGCCTAGCATTGTACTACATGCTCATGATTTATGTTAAGGAACACATGAGCCATCAGATTTGACTTAAATTTTCACCCCTTGGATCTAGATGTAAATGAATGGTAGTGTCTCATTTAAACTATAAAAATGGAGCAAAGTGCACACAAGAAGAGTGGTTCATCATTTTGATTTGGTTAATATTTTGGTCACTCATAGATACATCTAGCTTAGTACATGATATTGGTCATTCACTTAAGAGTTACCAGTTACCAGTTGCACATCATCCAACATAGCAAGTTCAGAAAAAGCACTCAAACAATACAGATAGCACAACCTCAAGAGAACATAGGGTTAGAAGTTTCAATAGCAATGAACAAAAATCAGATTACACAGACGCGGAAAAATATCAAACTTCATGTCACAATTCAGCTCAATTAGTGTAACACTACAATGAACAGCACAAAAAAGGAAAGAAATTAAAACCAAAATTACCTCAGCTTTGGCGGATGAAGCACCCCCCAAATCTCCCATGTGAATCTCACTCCCCTCCGTATCCATCATGATAGCCACCGCGTAGCCCTTCTCCTCATTCAACCTCCTCACACGCTGGATCACGCTGCGGTGCCACTCGCGCGTCCCATGACACATATTAATGCGAGCCACATTCATGCCCCCAACGGCGAGCGCCTCCAGCTGCTCGAACCCGCACGTGGCCGGGCCAATCGTGCAGATGAGCTTCGTCCGGCGAGTGCTCCGGAAGCCATTCTCCTTCAGCTCCGCCTCCGTCACCGTATCCACCTCCAACGACCCCGTATCGCCTCCCGCCGCCGCCGGGGGCGTATACTGGGGCAAAACCCCAGCTCCGACGCCGTTGTCGGAGATCACAGCCTTCGGCACCGTAGAGTCGAGATCGGAAGTAGAGGCCCTAATAACAATGGGGCGGTAGTGTCTGTTGAGCGGGAACTGACGAACGGTGGCGGAGAGAGAGGGCTTCGGGTAGGATTGGTTTGGGACGGCGAGGGAGGTCGGAGTGAAGAGGTGGAGCGACTGGGACGACATGGTGACCGGAATTTCACGGCGGTGTGAGCCTCCAGTAGCGGCGGAGACGACGGAGGATCTGGAGAGAAAGAGAGAGTAGAAATGAGTAAGGAGAGTGAGAGGAGTTTATGTATAGAGAAAGGGGCGGAGATAACGAAGAGGTCGTGCTGTTTTCAGGAGTGTCTACTCTATGCGATCCAGCTAAAGAAACCTTAGGAGTTGTCGCTGAGCAGCCAACGGACGGCGTTTGGTTACGTGGCAGACGAGACGAAAAAGGACTGCTGACGTGTGACTGAAGTACACGTGGAGTATTTGTATACGTACACGTGGAGTATTGCAGCAGCATATACCTTCGGATCCAGTATTTGGATCAAATGGATATCCGAGCACAGTCAGCATACACGTCACCACTCACCAGCCACAGTGGCAGAGACATTCAGTGCCACGTCGATAAATCATTAATCATAAATCATCGGCAATTCCATCTAATAATATTCTCACTTTATCCGCAAAAACAAAACCAGAACGGATCGCACCATTTTATTTTATTTTATTATTTGCATAAATATATTTTTCTTCTTCCTTCTGATCGAATCGGAAGCAAAAACCCAATTCAGTTTTTCTACGATTCTCTCTCTGCTACTTCTGGATCGTCTCCACGCCACCTGATTCCCCATCAAGCCAGGTTCGATCTTCGAATCAGATCCAAAACTGTGATTATTGTGATGTTTTTTCTTCTCAATTTTAATGCTTTCGTTTGTTCCGTATCAGATTCGGTATTTTTTGTTTGTTTTGATATTGAAATTTACTTGATAATGTTTGTATGTGGTGTTTAGGTTATTGAAAAGAGTAAGATGGGGATGTTTATATCAAAGTTTTGGTTCATGCTGTTTCCTGCAAAGGAGTACAAGATTGTGGTGGTAGGGTTGGATAATGCTGGGAAGACCACCACCCTTTACAAATTGCACTTGGGAGATGTTGTTACTACTCATCCCACAGTTGGGAGCAACGTCGAGGAGCTTGTCTACAAGAACATTCGTTTTGAGGTACTTTTTTATTATTGTTATCTTGTTTTGTTGTATCATAGGTAATGACTTTATGATTATATGCTACTTTAGTGGTATGTAGAGAATAATTTGGAAGTTAAAAAAGTTGATCGGTTGTGGGTGAAAATAGAGGAAACTCATTAGATGCAGGTGCTAGTGACTTATTTAGATTAGAGTTTTTATTTTATGAACTATTTTGAGTAGGGATGTTATATCTGCATGCGCAGTTTATGAAGTGAATAGCGTGATTGTCTGGAATGAGTGATGTCTCTGTCATGGTCTGTTGTTGAGTCCCATTAGTTTTGTGATTGGTCATAAAGGATATGAGTCATATGACCTTTCTCCTTGACATGCTCAAACTCTTGAGATGATCAAGGTTAATTTGCACTTAATTTTTATGTCATTGGCCATTAGGTATGCTCACCCTCAAAGCTTTCTGCTTGCTGTATTTGATGTTATGTTGCTGGAAGTATAGATATACTATTGTTAAGCACTCTTGTCAAAACTTTCGTTTGTGGATGCCTATTATGAGTGCCGGTTTTTATTCTTGTCTTGTATTAGGGGATGGAAGGGGATGGTGTCTTTGGTCTTTTTTCCCCTCTACATTGAACTCTTATTCTCTGGGTGAAGATGTTGAAAGCCCTGCTTCCATATGCACCCATTGGCTCATAAAGCTAATTATGATAGTAACAAACATGGAAAACTCTTCTACATGCTAAAAATGAAATTCAGGTATACAGAAACACCTAAATATCAATGTAAGATGAATTTCTCAACTTGATCATTTGGCAAATAGAAATGTGTACTTCAAAGAGCAATGCTAGCCACAGTTTCTCATGCACTTCTGTACACTTGCTCTCATATTGGGGGCACATCACCATCAAATGTAGTATTTTTCGTATTTCAAACATTGCTAAGAAATCTTCTCTTTGCAATTTCATGTTTGATTTTCTGGTTCCCCCTTGACTCTGTGTGTTATTTGCAAAACGAGGATTTTTGTGTATGTGCATCCCATGCAAGAAAGAGAAACAATTTTACATGAGCAAATATATGAGTGCTAAGATTTTGCCTGACAAAATTACTGGAAAAGAAGCAGAAGCTAGCTTTTTGGTGTGTGTGCGCACACTTGGTTAAGGAGGGATGGAGTCAGTGCTTTCCATTTTTAGAGACTCGGGCTTGGAACATATGCTATTAGACTGTGATTATTCCTTATGTGGGATTGATATGGTAACCCCTTGGGAATTTAGGGGCCTTCTTCTTGGTGTCTTGGGATGTTCATTGTTCTGCTATATGATACATAAATAATTGTATAGTAATCACACTATGAAACAAATAAAAGTGTCAGGCACGCATGACGACTTGCTAAAATTAGGCATAAGGTGTTGAGGAATTGATGACTGATTGGAATAGATATTCAATCTCTTCCATACCAGCGCACCAGGATGCACAGAGATGGAGGTGATGAGTTGCATCACAGTAGGCAAGTTAAACTTTGGGTTAAATAGTACAGGTGCTCCTTGAAGTTGCAAGAGAAATCAGCACCATGCACTTTTTTTTTTTGCAAGACACTCGATCTAGCTGGAAACAAGCTTATCCTTTTAAAGCTTTATTACCATGACAACACTCTCAAAGACCTGATCTGACTGTTCATATAGTAAATACTGTAGACCCATTACAAGTGGGAATAAGTTCTTGTGTCTGGACTGCTTCTCCAGCTTAAAGTCCAGGCTGTTCTAGCAGCTAAGTTTCCACAACTAAGCCCTGAAAACCTTACTCAACTTCTGCTACAATCCCCTATTGAATGATTCAAAAGATCATCTGCAGGATCCAATGGTGACTGCTAGGTCTGTGTTTGGTGGTCTTGTTGTTCTGAGTTTTAAAAGGAGAAGGAATTTGTACATCTCTGTTTCCTTCCCATTTATGTTTGGGAACTTTTTCTCAGTTTGGGGGGCATGAATTTCTGGAGATTACAGGCTAATTGTCTAGCCAAAAGCATAAATAAATTGCTGATGAAGATTGGAGGGGCTTTGTACCATTTGGGATGCATGATTTGCTCTAATAAGAAGCCTTTAAAGCTTTGTTTATTTCCATTGACCCAAACATGAGCTACTCTTTTAATGGTCTGGTATTTAGATGTAACTTTGACATTTTTGGAGGGCACATCTGGTTATTGCATTCCGGTTTGTATCTGAATCTTATATTTTCCAAATATGACATTTCAGGTTTGGGATCTTGGTGGGCAAGAAAGACTGAGAACATCATGGGCAACATATTATCGCGGAACTCATGCTATTATTGTGGTGATAGACAGTACTGATCGAGCCAGGATCTCCATAATGAAGGACGAACTCTTCAGGCTGCTGGGGCATGAGGATCTTCAACATTCTGTTGTACTAGTCTTTGCGAACAAACAAGACATCAAGGATGCGATGACCCCAGCTGAGATCACCGACGCCCTATCTCTTCATAGCATCAAGAATCACGATTGGCACATCCAAGCCTGCTGTGCTCTCACCGGTGATGGGCTATATGATGGTCTTGGCTGGATTGCCCAGCAGGTTACCGGGAAAGCGCCTAGTTGAAGAACCGAACAAGGAAATAAACTAAACAAAAGGAGAAAAGGGTTCATTCGGTTTCATGTTTCATGGGTTCAAACAATGCTTGCAAATCAAATTCTTGTGTACCAATTAACTGTATGAATGCTGCTTATATATGAGCAAATCCATAGATTCTAAAATCATGCTTTTCTCCTTCATTTCAATGATCTGAAAATATTACTGTGTTCTGCATAATGGAGCAGTGGAGCACTTTCAGTTTCACTAAACATTTGCAAATTAGAAAGTATGGCTCTTAAATTATCATTTTTCTGCACATTGAAGCATTTCACTGAACATTGTCAATTACAACTATGCTGTAATCTATAACATTTCTGTAATCGAGCTTCAGCGATAAATGGTAATGGAAGTTAACATTGGAATTAGCACGAAACATCACAGTATCCAGCATCTGCAGCGCTTTGACTCTTGGGGGCCTTCGAACCAGCGATCCCATGTCGGATTTAAAGGGCCATTTGTTCTGTCCACATATGATATCCCATAAATGAGAAAAATTATCAGCTGGAAATATTACAAAATAGTAAAACAGAAGTTCTAGAATTGAAGTATATTACAGTGGCAGCAGCGGGTCGGGCTTTGTTTCCACATTACTCAGCATCCTGGAGTTTACAAGTGTAACCAGTTTACAAATTGGCTATATTCATAACAAATCTGCAAATAATATTGAAAGGAGCACCAGAAATATGCTTACCCCTTGCAAGCCGCTGAAGCCTTCTCCATTTTTTCTAGCTGTTCCAGCTCTTCCTGGATACGCAGTTAAGATATTACAATATCAGTCAAACATACAGCGTACTGAAATTCATTGAGACTGGATAACGGTAGAAGCAGAAAGATTTTATGAAGTACTATACTACTCATCACAGGATACTCCAGATACTGAACCAACCAGTGATTTCGAAATTGAAAATGTCTTATGTAAGATAATTTATTTGGATTTCTATGGCTAATAGGATTGCTACACTATTTCTGCCCGATGTTGATACCAATGCAGCTTTACGTGACCCTAACCACTAAACTGAAGAGAAAAACAATTCTAGAAGCTAAAATTGTTAATGCATGGTTGATACATACAGCTTTTATAGTAGAGGTATTTTAGCACCCTGAAAACATTTGTTTTCTCCAATGATCTTTGGAGTAGTAAATCCAATTCAATCAATTGATTGGCAGATAGGTAGATCCTTCAATTCAACTAGAACATTTTCCATGGCTTTTTTAATACTGTTATATACTAACATGTGACGAATGCATTCAACTTTGTGATTCTCATCAAGGAATGGATCATGGAACTGCCTGTCTTATGGCTAGTTTCAGTTGAGACTATTAACTTCTTTAGCTAAGGTTTGAAGGAAATATAATAATTCAAACACAATTTCACAATCAGTGCAATCCAATGATATTGAACATAACATAGCTCATTGTCTTAAATCTTAATGCAGAAGGTGTGTGCACAGATTTGAAAAGTTTATTATCTTTCTGCTCATCATAACAACTTTAACCATTTTCCCAAACTCTTGTCTATTAAGTGATGCAACATCATATTTGGAGTTGGAACACGCGGGATTTCTTTGCATAATTCATTACAGCTCGAGTTAAGATCCTTAGCACCTATTCCCTTACTATAGTCCTCATTCCTGAATGATTTTATTTGTTAACCTCTAATCAATTTAAGGGTGCTTTCTCCATGATGTATGGTAGATTATTTTTACTGTTCTCTTTCTCTTCTTTTCCTACTGGTGAGCCGCAGGTATTAAATAAAACCCTCAACCATCCCTAAGTATCAATATATTATGCTCGCAACCAAAGTCTAATGCACCTCTTAAGTAGAGTGCCCCTATGTATCCCATACTGAATCTATCCTGTACTTAATCTTGAATAATGTATACCATCTTCCTAAAATGGGCAACCCATGACGTTTCTGCAAACCTGTAGAGTGCCATTTCCACTAAACTCATTGAGTTCTTCCACTAATGATAGCAAGAACAGATAAATTATTCAAATATATGGAGTTATGTCACCTTCCCCATCTGCCCGACATGAAAGAATCCCATAACCTGAGGACTCCAGAGCTTCTAACCCTGTTAAACTTTGTTCTTAATATAAATATCTCAAAATACAATACTTTTACCTCTTTGTTCAATAGCATAAGCAATACAGACCATAAAAAATATACATACATAAAGAAACTTACAACATTCAGACATTGTTCGATGTTTAGATTTATCTAATCATATGATGGAGTATTAACGGAATAACTGGAAATGTGCTCATCATTCTTAAAAACAAAGCAAAGCATTTCTGGAACCGGCCAATTCAACTTCAGAAGAAAAATTGAATCCTATGTCATCTATCATTTAAAGTCTGAACTTGATGTGTGAACATTAAATCACCATACTGACAACTACCACATATTGTTAACAAGTAGCATACTATTGAATACAATTGTTAGTAATTATCATAGTTTCCCAAGACAATTAGACCCTACCATGATTTCTTTGTACATTTTTGTTACACTTCCTACTCTAGGAAATGTAAAACAGTTGGAATTTCTGTATCTGATTTGTTAGCTGAGAGATGCTAGCAATGAATTTGATTAGGTCCCCACACACTTATAATCTCAACAGAACAGTTTCAACCCCAAAGAAATTGAACAACTCAGTACAAATTATCACCAAAGTATGCTATGTTTCTGTTTTCTTGTAGTTTATCATTTACAAACACCCTAAGAAAGCAACAAAAGGCAATTTCAGTCCATAAATTGAGAGAAACTGATGCAAATTTGAAGAGTGAGAAAAGAGAGAGAACCTGTAAGAATCTGATTTGATGGTCGAGGCGGTTGAGGTCAGCTTGAATCCTGTGCTTTCCTCTGGTATCGGAGGGTCCTCCTCCCACAGAATTTAGGCTGAAGCTGATGGCTAGTGGTGGGGCTCGGTTGTCGCCGACCCGCATCTCGATGACACTGAACTCACCTGAATAATACACCACACTCACAGCTGGTGATTTTGATTATAATGACAAGGAACAAGAAATTCTGAAACAGAATCTCATTAATTAAACCAATGGACCCCATTATTTATAATTTTTTGTATACAATACCAGCAAGCAAAGCAGCAACTAGGAACTAGGGAGAGAGAGAGTGATGTTGAATTGTCGATTCAGATTTGTGTGTTTTGTTTGTTGGTTACTGAAATGTAATGTGTTTTTGGTGAAATAAAGAAACAGAGAAAGGTTCTTTTTCTTCTCTATGCTGATTTGGTTTTCCTCTTTTGCTTTTTGGCTTTTCTCTACGCGTGCTCCTCTTCTGCTAAAGAATTTGGAATGAGCGTGGATGATACGCGCTGACTGTGGACTGTGGGCGTGAAGGAAACGGCGATGATACTGGAATGGATCGGGAATTGAAATGCAGTCTGAGAAACGTACTTCGGTGGTCCTCATCAGATGTATGTCTCTGTTTCACTACTCACGTCTCACTAGTGTAGTGTCCGTTTTTGCTGCTCTCACTCTCACTATCGTGTTTCGGGCTTCCCTCTCCACCAAGCCAAGCCCAGCCCAACCCAACCCAACCCATCATTTGTTTGGTTATTGGTTTACAATAGCATCAAAATTTCAACCAATAAACTGAAAACCTCATCTCCCTCCATTATTCTCTAGTCACTGGGGCAAAATTCCACGCGTTCAAGCCTCAACGAAGATAAATTCTGACAACTCTTCAATTCATGCATGGTAGACACTTGTACCACACTGCCACCTCAGCACACGTGTCACGTCCTCACCGTTCCATCTCACCACCCACATATATATATATATATATATATATATCAACCAATACAAACACTTGGGAGTGTACGTAGCAACCAAGATTTAGATCACATCTACAACAATGTTGTGCGGTCTCTTGAAAAATTCATCCACCCTAGCAAAACGTCCCAATACATTTATTTTGTTAGTTCCAAGTTGCCAATTATCTTATATTCCACCGGATGTGCCGCAAGTTCCCAACTACATACCCAAACCCATACCAAAGATCAAGATTCCAACTCCCCCGGTTTCCGGCCCGGAATTCCCGGGACCGCCGCGGCCGCCGCCGCAAATGCCGCCCCAGCCACCAGAACTGACTCCGAAGCTGCCTGAAATAGTGCCTCCGCCGTTAGAGCAACCGGATGTTCAGCCTCCCATAGGCTCCTTTGTTGTCAAGACTGCGTGAAGTTTTGGTTGTTGTATTATATAAATAATATATAACTAATGTGTATAATTAGGTGTCGTAGGCTCTAATAGTTCAGTTTTTGTTTTATTTATTTGTTAGTATGTATAGTGAACATTAGTGATGAATGTTCATATATTTCAACTTTATCTCCATTATGCTCTTAAATTAATATATACACAATAAACAAAATCCAAATAACGAAACGGAGAGAATCTCAGTACGGTTAAGATCCGTAAAATAAAATCCGTCAACCTTATCACTTAAATTCGAAATACGCCACGTGGTGCGACACCCATGCGAGACCTGAGGCTACGTGTCACTCCCAGGTGAAAAAAAACAACAAAAAAATCCACGTCAACTCCTTTTCTCTCGTCTTCAACTGATTAATTTATGAAATCCCAAAAAATCAGTGAACAATGATTGAGAAGTTGACGTTCAAAGTTCATGAATTCATGATATCCACTATACAGCTCCAGCTCAAAACCACAATCACCTCTCGACACTGTCTCTGCATTTTCCTTCCCGGCGGCGAAATGGCGTACCATCTCGGTGCCACCACCCCACGCGCCTCCCTCGTCTCCCTCCACAGGGCGGCCAAGCTCAACCAACTTCCCCTCGCTTTCGACGTGAGGCAGCCGATGCTGAGAACCAGGTACTGGAGGGCCAGGGTTTCCGACGGCGGGAACTCGTACCTCGACATGTGGAAGAACGCGGTGGACCGAGGCCGGAAGGCCATCGAATTCCAGAAGATCGCCGAGAACACAGCCGTTGTCGACGATCGAGGCAACGGTCTGCTCGGAGGTGCTACTGTTGAGAATTTGGAGAAGAAGAGCGAGGAGTTCGAGAAGATTCTCGAAGTGTCTAAGGAGGAGAGGGACCGGATTCAGCAAATGCAGGTCATAGATCGGGCGGCCGCGGCAATTTCCGCCGCCCGCGCCACTCTCAAGGAGACTGTGGCAAAGCAGGAGGTCAAATCAGGTGATTCGGAGGATCCGGATTCGATGAGTCACGAGGAGCCTACTTTGGGGCGGAATGGAAGAAAAAAGGAGGCCCCGCAAGGTATCATCATGTTGAAATTGAATTTAAGCTTTTCAGATAATTGATTTCAAAACTCTTTTGGCTCAATCCTGTGTAAATTTTGAACTTCACCAGGAATGCAGAGTGGAAGCATTTTTGTTCCTAGGTCAGAAACTTCTGGAAATGGAACACCAGGTCCGGATTTTTGGTCCTGGACTCCTCCTACAGATAGTGATAGCAGAATCGATGATTTCAGCAATCTGCAGACGGCTCGAACAACACCGGCGGCGTTTCAACCTCAGACGATGCCATTGGCGGAGAAAGAGCGAACCAAAGAGGTTCTGCCACTTCAATTTGAGAGTAAACTTGGTGATCACAGTGACCACAACCCTCCTCTTCCGCCTCTTCAGTCACTGTTGGAAATTGAAAAATTGGAGGTTTCAGAATCCGCTACAGAAACACCTTCCTTAAAAGAGGAACTTCAACATACTGTGGAATTTTCGGTACATGCAGCTGAAGCAGCTGAAGCACTTGATGAGGTGGAGTCATTGGCCGATGGAGTTCGTCCAGATGGATCGAGGTGGTGGAAGGAGACGGGAATTGAACAGAGACCTGATGGTGTGATGTGCAAGTGGACAGTGAAAAGGGGTATTAGTGCTGACCAAGTTGTTGAGTGGCAAGAGAAGTACTGGGAGGCTTCTGATGAGTTAGGCTACAAGGAACTCGGTTCAGAGAAATCGGGACGCGATGCAACTGGAAATGTTTGGCGTGAGTATTGGAGAGAATCCATGCGGCAGGTTAGCAGCAACTGGACTTGTGAATGTGAATTATTGACCCTTTTGCGTATTGCATCATATAAATTAATACATGGCTAATTGGATTTAATCAGTAGCCTCCTTTACCTTATAACTAGAAACTAAGAATATGGCTTTGATGCAAGAACCTTAGCTACATAGTCTAGTAAGAATCTTCCACTTTTGCCAAACTGAAAACAAAAGGGAATAGACTTTGAAGGAACATCCTTTGCAAGAACTATTTGTGGGTGAAACAAGAACTAAATCCAACTATAATTTCTGTTCCAGTAATATATACTAGAGGGTTGGCTCATTACAATGTTTCTTGGGAAATGTTCTGTAAATTCGTATCATAATGTCTTAGAATAATCAGTTTTGTCTTAACCTTTTTATATATTATTGAATCAAGCAAAAACTCTTTTTATGATGGATATTACTTAACAGTTAACACCATTTGATCCAGCCCTGGGTTAGTCCCTGCCCACTCTACTGAACCAACTGGTGGCTCATACAGTAGTGCCCTTGTTGGTTGGCTTTCAAGATGAATGACCAGAGTTCAAAGTCATTTTGCCTGTTCCAGACTAACACTTGTATGCTTAGGTTGAAAACCAGCCATATTCGTAAAAATGTTTCTCTTTCTATTCCAAAATCAGTGTCTTACTTGTCCTATTTCCTTTTTAAGAAGTTAGTTATATATCAATTGCCAATAATATATCCCTAAATAAGTTGGTTAGAACACCTATAGTATATATGAGTGAAAAAGTTCAGCACCGACTCATTTATCCTTAATTTTTCCCAAAAAGTAAAAATAAACACAAAACATTCAATTTGAGAAAGGAGTATAAGATATATACACTCTCCTATAATTTTTTTTTTTTTTAACTTTGTTATAATTGTATGCTTTTATAAACTAATTAAGTAAACTGAAGCTCCAGTTGTTTGTGTTGGTTAGGATTCTGGACTTGTACATCTTGAGAAGACTGCAGACAAGTGGGGGAAGAATGGAAATGGAGATGAGTGGCAAGAGCAATGGTGGGAACATTACAATTCCTCTGGCCAAGCAGACAAATGGGCTCATAAATGGTGCAGCATTGACCCAACAACACCCCTTGATGCTGGTCATGCTCATGTTTGGCATGAAAGGTAACTAATTTCATGTAGTATAGAATCTCGTGCTTTGAATCTTTCGCGAACAAGTTATATTTAAAGATCCATGTTAATCTGTTTGCTGATAAGGCAACCACCATTGGTGGAAGATATAATATTCAGAAATGGAGTAAACTGCATAGTAGTGAGATGTAAAATATTTGTGTAGAACTGATGTTCCCTCTTGCCCTTAAGACACTATTACAAAAGGCCAATTAATTGACTAGTTCCTTGCAAAAGAAATGTAGTGTTATTTTTATGTTTTTGATGTGTTGTGGGTTTGGCAGGTGGGGTGAAGAGTATGACGGGAAGGGGGGTAGCATAAAGGATACCGATAAATGGGCAGAACGCAGCGAGGATGGGGGTTGGACAAAATGGGGTGATAAATGGGATGAAAATTTTGATCCAAATGGTCATGGTGTGAAGCAGGGGGAAACTTGGTGGGAAGGTAAGTATGGGGAGAGGTGGAACCGGACTTGGGGCGAAGGGCACAATGGTTCTGGATGGGTGCACAAGTACGGGAAGAGCAGCAGCGGTGAGCACTGGGACACTCACGAGCCGCAGGAGACATGGTACGAGAGATTCCCGCACTTTGGTTTTTATCACTGCTATGACCATTCAGTCCAGCTCCGGGAAGTTCCAAAGCCATCGGACATGTGACCAGATCCATAAAACGATTAGATGTACATTCCTTAGTTCATGCTAGGCGAGGGGAGGCTGGTATAGTATATTAGTCTACACATTAGGAACTTGAGTTGCATCAAATAGAGTATTCACAGTGGAATAAATTTGAAATAAATCATGATTCTTTCTTATATGTTCCTTGATTAGAGGCTATATTGAGTTTATAACTGGTGGACAGCACCATCACACCATTGTTGGTCATTTGCTTTTCATATATTAAATTTTGCAAGGTTGATACAAGAAAGAATGGTATATTACTACTACTCTATCATAGTTTGGGTACAATGTTTGTGTGCTGCACGATCTAACACGAACTCGACAGTGCAGAGTCCAACACAAAAACATACTATTATGTATGAAAAAGTACTTGTGAAATGTGATCGAACTCGACAGTGCAGTGTCCAACACAAAAACATACTATTATGTATGAAAAAGTACTTGTGAAATGTGATCGAACTCGACAGAGCAATGTCCAACACAAAAACATACTATTATGTATGAAAATGTTCTTGTGAAATGTATTTGATGTGTATGTATTTCTTAATTAACAATTACATATGAGGCCGTTATTTATAGTCTTACAAGTGATGAGAAATCACAAAAGTAAGTGTTGTTGCAAATCGAAATAGAGATGATGATGTCATGGTGTTAAGGTCATGACTGGGATGTCATTTAACACCCCTTCAAACTCAAGTGGAGACATGTTGAATTTGCTTGCCATACGCATAAAGTTCTTGGCATGTATTTGCTTGTATGTATTTCTTAAGAGTATTAAGAATCTCAGCCAACTTAAATTGGCTGAGAGTCTCAGCCCATAATTAAAATTACAGTAAATACCTGAAATAACCTTACTTTTACCCCCACTGTAATGACTTTACTTTACCTTTTTCCTCACAACACCACAATCATACACAAACCAAACACAGTAAAGATGAACTTAAAAAAGAACACATAGAAGATATAAAAAAATAAACAAGCATATATACGTTTTCTTCTTTTTCATTGATAAAGCTTTGTTCACAATAGAGAGTCTGAGTTCTCTACAACCCCACTGTAATCAAATTTAATGATAAATTTCAAATAACACATGATGAGTCCTTCTCAAATTCCATAAACAGTAGCTAGAGGAGATCGGGGTGGATCATTATCAGAGTTTGTGATCTCGTTCACTGACTGTGATGGCGGGCTTCGTGGCGGCGATGGCTAGCGCTAGCGGCGCAGATGAACTTCAGGTGGTAGCAAATGGTTCGCAGCAGGACAAGCGATCGAGTTTCTGCTCCGGTGAGCTCGCGTCGGATAGAGGCGGCGCAATTTAAGAAATGTGCTTAATGTTGGTGATATTCTATTTTTTTTTTTTATTCTTGGGCTTTTTCTTGTTGTGATTTTGATGGCAAAGCCGCCGGAGGTGGTGGCCGTGAAAGATGGCTTGCGGTTGTGTGCTGTGATATTTATGAATATGGCAGATTGTTTTGACCGATTCTACTACCAGTGATGATTAATTTAGTTTATTGGCTGTTTCATTTTGGTTTGAAAATGGTGGTGTTAGATTTCTGGAAATGGAGCTGGTTATGTAATTGAATCTAGCTGCACTTTGAAATGAAAAGCAAGATAAGAAGTGTCCTTGTGGGGAAGATGAACAGTGGAGGGGTGAAATCTTTTAACGGCTGTGATTTAATAGAGAGATCTAGTGGTTGAAATATAACTGGCTGAGACTCAGCCACTAAATTAGTGGCTTAGAAACTTTTTTCTCATTTCTTAATTAATAATTACAAATGAGACATTTATTTATAGGTTTTACAAGTGAGGAGAAATAACAAAATTAAGTGTTGTTGCTGACAAATATGTGAAGCTTCTTGAGAAAAGTTTGGAGATAAGCTCGGAGGAGAAAAATAGAGATGATGATGTCATGGTGCTGTGGTCATGACAATGATGTCATTTAATACCCCCTCAAACTCAAGACGTTTAAAAACATGTTGAGTTGAAAATTTTTGTACTTGTGAAATGAATTTGTTGTGTATGTATTTCTTAATTAACAATTACATATGAGACATTTATTTATACACTCTACAAGTGAGGAGAAATCACAAAAGTAAGTGTTGTTGATGACAAATCTATAAAGCTTCTTGAGAAAGGTTTGGAAGGAAGCTTGGAGGAAAAAAAATAGAAATGATGATGTTATGATGCTGAGGTCATGACTATGATGTCATTTAACAAACACGACAACTAAATAAGTATGTTGAAATGACACGAACATGATTCAACATATTTTACACAACATTATCCAACATGTTTGTTACGTTGCTAATAATTTTTTTAATGAGAAACCGTAAACATGTCTCACTTGCCACGTAAAGAAACGGCCAAACGAACCGCCCAATAAGCAGCCACTTAACACGTGAACAAAGGCGGCCACAGCCACCCCACTCGTCGTCCTCCGCCAATGCCACCACTTTCTAGTACCTTCTACCAACAAATCTACATCAAGCTCTTACAATTTTGTTTTCTTTTTGTGGCGCCTATTTATTCTACATATACATATATATAATTTCAGATTTCACTCCTTCCTCTCTCTCTGCTCATTTTCATGCTCTGTCCTCTCAACAATTTTGTAACACCCATCTGGTAAGCATTTCTCTTCTCTCTCTTTCTTTTCAATGTCCGTTTCACTTCCTATTTGCTCGCATAATGATCACCCACCTCACTGTTACCAGATTCCTCATCTTTTTTAACAATCACTGAACCAGCCAGCATTAGCAACTCAAGTCCCTGCTTCCATGGCTTCTTCGTCGCTCAGTGGAGTCAAAATCGGTTTCGCTTTAGCCCCAACTGGGTTGGGTTTTGGAAATTCAACTTCCAATTTCTCCAAACAGCGTCTTGTTGGGAGAAATTTGACTGCCAGGTGCAGTAGTGTGTCGTCTTCGAGGCCTGCGAATCAGCCTAGGTTTATACAGCACAAGAAAGAGGCGTTTTGGTTCTACAGGTTCTTGTCTATAGTGTATGATCATGTGCTAAACCCTGGTCACTGGACTGAGGATATGCGGGACGAGGCGCTCGAGCCTGCTGATCTCTACGATCGCAACCTGACTGTGGTGGATGTTGGGGGTGGCACTGGCTTTACCACATTGGGTATTGTTAAGCATGTGGATGCCAAAAATGTCACAATTCTTGATCAGTCACCTCATCAGCTTGCGAAGGCCAAGGAGAAGGAGCCCTTGAAGGAATGCAAGATCATTGAGGGTGATGCCGAGGATCTTCCTTTCCCAACTGATTATGCTGATAGATATATTTCTGCTGGAAGGTAATATCTTTGCTATTACTAGTATATTTTCTAGGTTCTGTGGTATTGTATAAGGTTGGGTACTACTAGAAATGCATCACTTGAAACAATATTGCATTTTGATTTTATTTGCATGTGAATGACTCTTTGATGTCAATTTATGGAACCTACTCTGGAGCTTTTGTATATCATACTCAAGCTCTTTGTGATCAATGGCTTCATTTTCCCTTTTAGCTCCTCATCCGGACACATTTGACTACTTGTGTTACATAGGTGCTAAACATTTTTACAAATGGGAGGGGGCTCTTCACATTATTGTCCTTTGGATTATGAGGCTACAATTCCTAAGGTTGCGTTTGAGAACTTGTATTTGATTTGAAATTCATCATTTGAAATGTTGTATTTCAAGTACAAATATAATGTTTGGGAAAACATAGAATTTCAAATGGCAAGGTAAGAGTTGTCATTTGAAATCACATGGTGTATGCATGTTTTGAATGCTATTAGATTTGAGCCAAATCCAAATTCTAAGTGATCCAAACTCTTGATTTGACTCAAATCGAGCATTTAAAATGAAATGCCGTTCCTAAAAGCAGCATTATTGATAATGATAATTTCAATTTGGTCTGTTGCTTATATTTTATATTCTTCAATGGTGCTCTTCAGTATTGAGTACTGGCCAGATCCACAGCGTGGCATCAAAGAGGCATATAGAGTACTGAAAATAGGAGGAAAAGCCTGTGTGATTGGTCCTGTGTATCCAACCTTTTGGCTGTCTCGCTTTTTTGCGGATGTGTGGATGCTATTCCCAAAAGAGGAAGAGTACATCGAATGGTTTACAAAAGCAGGTTTTAAAGATGTTAAACTGAAGAGGATTGGTCCAAAATGGTATCGTGGTGTCCGGCGGCATGGGTTGATCATGGGCTGCTCTGTCACAGGTGTGAAGCCTTTATCAGGAGACTCTCCCCTGAAGGTAACATATAATCCCTCCCTTTCCAGCTCTAATGGAAGGAAATTCATTAATTTTTCCCTCATATTATTTTATCGTTTCCCCATTTTCACCTTACAATATGGTAACCTTACAAATAACGTTATGTAGTTGGATAAACATGTCACATATAAACAATTTATTCAGATGTTAAAGCTGGAGGAACTGAAAAGTTTTTCCAATCATAAATCTTTAGCTATTATGATAGACAGTGTAAAACTGATGTATGGTTACACATGGTGCCTCTTCAAAGTTTCTAATTACTTGGTGCTATTGGAGCATCTGATGTAGTCAAGAGTGATAACTCGTGGAATGGAGACTTCACATTAGCTTTACTGATCTCTTAAGAAGTTAAGGCTTAGGTGTAAGTTCGTAAATTATAAATAAAACACAGGGCAATTCTATGAGGCATTGAGGCCCAGGTGTAAGTTTTGTAGTACTGAAGGGTCAAATGCTATGTAGAAGAATCACCAGTCAAAGAAGGCCACTAGACATTGACTGAGACTTGAGATCTTATGACCCATTAGGGCTGAAAAAAGCATGATGTGGATCAATCAATGGATGTAAGTGTCTTCCAATTGATACACCCACGTTTCCTTTTAGTCGTGAAACTTCGATACATCTACTTTCAGCATATTGGGACCATAAGAACTTTTCAGCTAATGTACGTCATTGACCTGCACAAAGTAAGAAGTGTGTAACAATCAGTGAACTTGCCTGTCATTTTGGTTCATGATGCCAAAGTATTCTATATGGTTTAATTAGACATCAGGAAAACTGTTCAGATTGCAATTATTTTCTGATAATGTTCCCCGAAACAGGATAGTTTACCAGTCATACAGCTTCAAGAGGTCTGACTTTTTAATGATAAAGTTTGTTCCTGAAAAAGGTCCCATAAAGAGTACTAGTTTGGCTCTGAGAGGATTTTGCTGCTTGCGTTAACTTAGAGTACAGGATGTGTGTTGGTTAAAGAATAAAGATGGCTAATTTGGGTAATATAGCATGGTTCATCTAACAGAGCAGAAGCATAGGCTCAAATTTTAACAGCTATTGTCATGCAAATAAATAAATGTGAGTATTATGATTTTTGTATATATATTTTGTTCTAGGTTGTGTCAAGCATTATTTGGATGTGTTTAAAAAGATCATATAGTTGCTGCAAAAGCAGGCTTTTGAGTGCTTTCATGTAGTGAACAAGAGTTTCTTTCATTTCTTTGATATTTTGCTACATGGCAGTTTCTCATACGTTAAGGTATGCATTAGAAGAGTTGACTTGTGTTTCATTTCTCTTATAACATTTATGTTGATGCAGCTTGGTCCAAAGGAAGAGGACGTAAAGAAGCCGGTGAATCCATTTGTGTTCATTTTCCGGTTTATTCTTGGCATGATGGCAGCAACTTACTATGTGCTGGTTCCAATATACATGTGGCTCAAAGATCAAATTGTTCCAAAGGGTAGGGCTATCTAAAATGGGAGAAGGTTAGTTTTTAGTTCTCGAAGACTGTTATGTTATATCCTGCTGCTCAAGTAGCACCATCTCAGGTTCATGGCCTTAACAAAGTAGTTTGGAAACAATTGTTGCTAGAAAGATGCCTGACCAGCTGTTACTGTATCTGTAAACTTGTATCTTATGATCTGCCATGGATTAATAATGCCACCAAAATGCTGAGTTGTTGTCTTCTAACATATATACATAACCAGATTTATGCTTGTTGTGCATATATATGTATATTTTGCTTGGTTTTACTGTTTGCATCAGGACACATTTGTGATTAGCTTAATCGAAATGGCTTAATATATGTTTTGTTACTTTGAGTTGGATTGGGACCACCATGGGGTAAAAAAATGGAGAGATTCCATTGGGTGGTTCTTGCTGGCAATAGATTTTGTCCCTTTGTTGCTTTGGTTTAGAAAAGAGAATAAAAGAAACAATAGCAATTCATTTCTCACACATTTAATACATGTAGCATTTCCGATCTAATCCCATTGATTAAACAGAAAAAAGACCTTTGACTCTTCTTGGATCTGAAAGACGAAATGTAGGGATTAAAGAAGAGAAACAAAGGAAGGAAAAATAGCTAGAGTCCAGTACAGGTGTTACTAATTCAATCAATTCAGAAGGTAAGGAACCAGCCATTCTGAAGAATTGGCAATAACAGATATTGAACCAGCCAATATGAAGAATTGGAATTAGCTAGAGTCCAGGAACGCCATGAACATTTTTCAACTCAAAATAGTTTTTGAACTTTGTTCCATCAATTTTTCTAATCCAAAATAGTTCATGAATTTTTAAATAATAACCCATATGGTTTTTGCTCTTAATAGTTTATATCAAAATTTTATGTACCAAATTGAGTCAATATGTGAAACCAAATTAGACCAAAACTTGAACTTTAAACCAAAATTTGGTCTTTTACCGTAAAAAATTTAGCAAGAAACCTAAACAATGAAAATATGAGATCATTGTTCGCTTGAGTAGTTGTTTTAAGAAAAAAGAAAAAAGAAAAAAGAAGCAGAAAATGTGAGTAGAAAGTACAATACGGTAGTAGCGACTAATAATAGTGCAAGATAGTGTGGATTGCACATGTTCGCTTTCCATCTCTGATTCTGTTTTTGTACCAAATCTGAGTCAGAGAGACGACTGAGGAATAGACCAAATGACTGAAAATGAAAACCGCGTACGTAGGGTCGGCATTTCTGTTTATCTCTTTAATTAATTAATTTTAGGATAATTATTATCGATCTTATATAGTAGTAATCGTCAAGAGACACCTTGGAACTTAGAATTTCCTTTCCACAACGTTGGTCCTTTTAATTTGTTGCGGTGAAGTATCTTAACGAAAACAAAAATACAATGTAGATGGAGGGAGAGATGACGTGGAAGGTGTGGTGGATGCAAAGCAGCGTGGTTTTTGGGGTTGAAAAATAGTACGTGGAAAAAAAATAAAAGGACACGCCTTCCCATCCCATTTTCGTCTTACTTTTGTCTCCCAAATCTCTAACCCTTACAGCTGTCTCTCCTTTATTTTGCTTTTCTTACATTTCATTCACATTCACTGCCACTCCCTTTTCTTCTTACTATTTTTATTTTTATTATTGTTCAATCCAATCCTTTTAAAGGACACATAGACATAGTTAATACTTAATAATAGTAGAATTGGTCACTCCTTTATTTAATCAATTTATTGTACATATAACACAACACCCAGCTCTCCTTACCAAGTCATACATAATTAAGCTTAAATTTGACTATTATTTTATTCTTAATAATTTAATATAATATTGGCCTCACACTTTCCATGGACTTCTCTCTACATAAGCCCAGCTAAGATTCAGCTATACTCAACTCTACAGACTCTCTCTCTCTCTCTCTCTCTAGACTTTCAAGGTTTTTCAAGTTTGTTGGTTGAGTCCAAGCTAGCTGTGCAATGGCTGATGTATTAACTGAAGAACAGGTTGTTGAGTTTAAAGAAGCTTTTTGCTTGTTTGACAAAGATGGAGATGGTCAGTTTCTATTAGCTTCTGTTTTCTTTTTTTTTTTTGAAGTTATTGCATTGCTTTAATTTATGCTAATATTAAATTATATGTATATGTATAGGTTGCATAACCATAGAAGAATTGGCGACGGTGATCCGTTCATTGGATCAGAATCCAACGGAGGAGGAGCTGCACGACATGATCACCGAAGTCGACGTCGACGGCAACGGAACTATTGAGTTCGTCGAGTTCTTGAATTTAATGGCTAAAAAGATGAAGGTATATACTATTATTCACATTCATTATTAGTTATTTTCTTTTTTCAATTTCTTGAATTTTGGTTGTTTTTTATTTTGGTGCAGGAGACTGATGTGGAGGAAGAGCTGAAAGAGGCTTTTAAAGTATTTGACAAAGATCAAAATGGCTATATTTCTGCTAATGAGGTCATTTCTATATCTTTCTTTCATTTTTCCATTATACTAATTTCTCTGTTTTGTTTAAATTGTTGTGTCCTGTTTTCAATAAATTCGCTTTTTTTTTTTTTTTTGCTGCAAAAATGCAATTTAAAATTAGATTTGAATAGGTGCCAGCAGGGAAATGAAATAATATTCAATTGCTCTCTTTTTTTGTTACACTATTGTATTGACGTTGACGAACCAAAAGGAGCATGGTTTCTGAACTTACAACGTAAAATAGTAGCTACTTCCTAGATATTTACAAAGTACTAGTAGGGTTGTCATGTTTTCAAAACAAGCTAGCTAGCTAGCTACTCACTTTTGACTACTTTGAAACTTGAAAGAAAAGGAGGAATAAAACAAACAACACCTAACAAAATTGTACTGTTCATTAGTTTTGAATTTATTCCATGTAGTATTTAAAATATTTTGCATGAAAACCAATTTAAACTATGAAGTTTTGATATTCTTTCTCAACTACTTATTTAAAATTATACCATTTGTTTTAAGTGTTAAACCTTATCGACTCATTTTGATTTTATCCAAACAAAAATATGATTTTCATAAATTAAATTTTAAAAAAACATATATAAAATCTTACACGGTATCTCTACCTACCATTTGAGTGGTTTATTATAAGAAGTTGAAGAAATTAAATGAGCTAATAGATTGAATATTTAACACAAAAAGAGGGAGAAAGAGCTTATTTATTATTAGTATTTTACTTTTGCAAAATTTTAAAATGTTTTATATAGGGTTTATTCTTAAAACAAATTTATTTTGAAGAAAATTATACTAGTATGCATTTCACATTGATCTCATGCATTGAACAACACAAATATATTTTTGTAACTGCACATGCAATGCATTTGTGTCTTGTGATATTCCACTGTGAATTTTTATATGCCATAAGAATCTAAAACTTACAATTATTTAAATTAAATGTGTTGTGTCTATGCAGTTGAGACATGTAATGATCAATTTAGGTGAAAAATTAACCGATGAAGAGGTAGAGCAGATGATCAAGGAGGCCGATTTGGACGGTGATGGTCAAGTAAACTTTGATGAATTCGTCAAGATGATGATGACCATTGGATGAAATTGGCCGTCCATATGATTCAACCAAATATAAATATTCAAATTTGTTTATTTTCATTAGTGTCATCTTCCTAGCTTCTAAGAAACCAATAAGTTGGTATTGTAGGTGATATGATGATGTCAACAACAATCATCTTGATTTATTCAATTAATTCGATCTACGAATTTGTATTCTTTAAATATTTGTAGTTCAACATTATTGTTCTTAATTAGTTATTTTATTTTTATTTTCTCTTTTAAAAATGTTTTTTTGTTGAGATGATGTGAAATTTCTCCAAATCTATTGTTCTAAAATTTGACTTTGAATGTTCATATATTGTTGTAAATTTAATTAAGTATATATTCTTGTAAGAAAAATGATAGATTCCACATTGTTTCTTATCGACAAAGAATTGAAATAGTCTCTTTCACATTAGCTTTCTCTATAGTGACCTTTTCTTCCAAAATTTTGTTTGTATCGGCAACCACTGTTTTTTTTTTATTATACATAATTTAGTTGGACATAAATTATCAATGTTTTTAAAGATAAATAAGTTTATCGTTCAAAAACAAAAGAAAAAGATAATTCAGTTTATTTTCTTTAATTTTGTTAAACCAAAATGTAGTGTTAATTAATTAAGAGCATATTCTTATTTTTAAAAAAAATTAAGAGCATATTCTTTGATTTAAAAGTAAATCAAACTAATTTGATTTTGCATGTATAGATTTGAGTTGCTAAACTAAAACTAATTTGTATATATTGTATCGATTAAGTAGAAGTGATTCTTTAATTTAGATGATTTAAGAAAAGTTTTTGAACTCCACCATCTTCATATAATTTTTTTTTTGAACGTATAGGATAGTTATCAGAAATCAATAGAGATCGATCTTGAGTTACGGGACCATTTATTGCACATCTAATTTACAGCCAAGACATGAGTATAAATTATAAAATAGTCAACGTTTACAGCCAATCTTGTCTCTATGCATGGTAATGCTACGTTACCCACATCAAATCCTTCTTAATTACATATATAATCTTCGAACAATCTTTAACTCCAGATTAATTACCAACTTTGTAAACCACGTATTGCCAAGAGATAGTTCAAATTTTTGAATCACTCAATTGAGATATATAATTTTTTGAGAAAAAAATCTCAGTCATAATTTATTGGCTGAAATTCTCAGCCAATAAATTCATGTCGATGAGGTAATGACACTTAAATAATTAACAAAATTTGTAGACGGGGAGCTCTCCGTTCGGATCTATTTATTTCGTGTCTTGACTGTAAGTCCCAACTAATAAATCATGTCAGAGATTCCGGACACTCTAATTTTTTTATATGAATTGTTGCTAATTAAGCATATAGTAAGAAGATCACATAGCAGTGTGCCTGTCTGCGGTCAAGATATTTAAATGCTAATTGCTTAGCTCTAACATAAAAATTGAATGGCTCAATGTTTTACCTTAAGAATTGTTTGGTAACAGTACATGTGATTTGAAGTCACTAAAAAGCTTTTATGTGTAGTAAAAATAGCATGAAACACAACTATTGTTTTCAATTTGGTTCATCAATCATAGTATTACGTTGTGTCCATTAGTGGTTGAAAAAGATGCATTAAACTTAAAAAATTAATAATTATATTTGATATTTAGCTTTGAGTTTTATAGTTTTGCAATAATAGTTCATACTCTATCTTTTTTGTCTGTGTGAGAACCCTTTCCACAAGACTAGTGTAGTAGACTTGGATTAACCGAAAGGTTTTTTTTTCTTATCAGCAACGGGACATCATACTCGAAGTAATAATGTTTCTCACTCATTTTAGGAACGTCACCCTAAATCTCACCCCATAAATCACACCCCATACCGTCGACAAGGACGCTCGAACTTGAGACCTCAGAGGTAATCCAAAGTGGTATTAACCACTTGGCCCAACATATCTTGGTGGATTAACCGAAAGGTTAAGCTATGTTTTTTTTTATATCTCTAATTTAGCTTCGTGCTTAGTTCATTTTGTGTTCTGTTAAAGTAAATTTTTGAGTTTCTTTCCACTAATATATATGGTATTATTTTATACTAAGAATGTTGTTTACGATGTGTTTAAATGATTTGAAGTGGTTATGTGAAGTTTTAATGTTTGTTCAACCAATACATTGTTTATTGAAAAAGTGGACACTCACTTTGTGATTGATTAAGTATTAATTTTTTAACATCCTTCAACTTTGATACTAATCCTAAATAGTATCCATGTTGTAAGGCAATTAAATGCTAACAAGTTTTTGAAAGCAGAGAAAATTGAAGAAACCAGTCCAGATGGGGTTCACTTCACACATAACACAAGATCATGCATATCTATAATTGGATAGAGATCTACAACAGCAAATGGAAACAAGGTGGCCTGGAAAGAGAGAGTACATGCAATGAACTTTGCCAATTACTGAGCAAAGGTATTGGCTGTCATGCTCCAAACCTTCCATAGAGACTGATCTCAAAAATTAAATGACATGAAATATCTACACACAATCATTTCCTAATCTAATGCATGACATCCTGACAATGCCACCTCCATTTGTCTGCACAAAAAAATAACTTCTCACTCTGTTTCTGTCCATACATCTCTTCTGCTTCCTGCAATTCATCATAACTTATTTTTCTGTTAGATTTGGTTGGCTTCATGCTATTTTGGTAGGGGACTATTATGTTCTATGAACATCTTGCAAAATTGTTTATCTTGTGGTCTCTTTGATCATTTGGTGTCCATATGTAGCTGATAAACTATATGTTTATTTAGAACTAAATATGCAAAGTATGGGAAAAATATAAAAAAATCTTCAATATCATTGTATGAATTATAAGTTACAATTGAAGGTAGCAACAACTTGCTCCTCCAAAGTCCAAATCTTGAAAAACTCTCCAACAGACAAATCAATAGTAACATGAAGATCAAAAAAGGGAAAAAGAATGGAAACCAAACAATGTTCTCTCCTGTTCCGATCACAACTCCAGTATCAGAATCTTCAAGTTCAAAGAAAATCCAACAGAAACAAATAGAAAATGAAAATCTGTAGAGTTTTGCAGTAGTTAATTGATCACAGCCGCGCAACACATGCAAGTGCCAAAGAGGAAAGGTCTGGGCTTCCGCTTCTCCTTAGCTTTTAGTGAAGTTGATGGAGCCTCCTTGGTGGATGACTTCAATATACCATTGGCTGCTTTCTTTGCACTGCCATGGTTTTCTTGTTTCTGTGGTGTAATCACAATGTTGGCTTCTTCTTCTTCTTTCAAGAAGCCTAGAAATGGAGTTCTGGACTTGTCCGAATCGCTTGTTTCCAATGTGACATTTCGGTTTCCAAGATTTACCTCACTCTGATCTGATGAACTTTGTGTTTCAGTCTTGTCCTGATACAGTAGAGGAGTTTGCTCTGATTCTCCTTTACTTGCTTCAGCTTGGAGGTCGAGGTTGAAGCTTGGAGATTTTCTCAACAGTGCATGGATATCAGGATTTGATTCAGAACTGGACCTTCCCACACTTTGTGTTTCACAGCTTCCACATGAAAATCTTGATGTTTCATCTTTTGGACACTGCATAGTGTGCTGGTTTGCTGAAGTCTTGATCATTTCTGCTGCTGTCACCCCAATTTTTGCAGCCAATGGTGGAAGAGCTAGCACAGGTTTCTCCACTGCCAACTCAACTACAGAGCCCAAAGTCTTTGCCTTCAAATTTGCAGCATTAGAAGCAGAAGAAACATACTCACAGACATTCTGTTGATCCAATTTCAAGATTGGCTCAAGGCTTTTATCAGCATTATTTACAGTCTCCTGCATGTAATCTAGAGGCAATTCCTGAGGAGCAGCAGATTGGCTCATTACTGAAGCCTTTCCAAGTCCAGGAGCAGCTACAGCTTCATCTTCTGAACCTTCCCGAGTAGCCTCGTTCTGGTTGTTAACATACACATCTCCTTGGTAAACATTCACAGCAAACTTGGCTTCCTCATTGATCTCTTGATTAGACCCATTGACAATAGAATCAGCTGGAGATGCATTTGACACTTTAATCTTTGATTCACTCACAGACTCCTTGCATAACTGACTTAGCCTATGGTCAATCTTGTTCTCTTCAGTTGCTAATTCTTGTCCTGTCAACTTGGTTTCTTCGGTAAGAACCATGCATTTGTCTTCAGGCTCAAGAAATTCCTGCGATTTGGAAGAATCATTAGGAGAATCTAATGCAGTTGTCTTGCTCAAACCACCCTCATCTCCATTTACATCTTTGATTTGGGATTTCGCTTCCCATACCTGTTTTTCTTCTTGGGATGATGTTTCTTTAGTTGTCAAGACGCCTCCTTTCTCTATCACATCAAGAGTTGAATTGGGCATAACACATCCACCCTGATCGATCAACATATCAGTTTGTAACAAGTGACCACTACTATTACTTCCTTCAGGAGTGACTTCTTGTATAGATAGTTCAGCAAGAACTTCAGCTGATTCATGTTGATCAAACTCAATATCTCCATATTTTTTAGGTTCTTGAATTGTTGTCTCCTTTTCCTCTGCTGCATTAGAAGCAAAGCAATAGGTAGGAGATAATTGAGGTGAATTCTTAGATCTCTATGCATTTATACTATTTCTATTCGGTCTAGAACATGAGAAAAATTCAAGAATGAATACTATACTATACATAAAGCATGGTAAATTGGAATAAGATTGCTCCGGATAAAATTTATGAAATGCTAACCTTTCTTGACTGATGTTTGCTTCTCAAGCTGAAACTCTACTATTCCCAACTGATTGTTTTCCAAACTTGACTCCTGGCAATCTTCCAAACCTCTAGACAGATCAGCATGTTGAACTTCATTTCCATCAGCATCTCTTTCATTTGATTTTACAGCAACTTTTAGGGATTCGACTACATTGGCTTCAATTTCTTGCTCTGTTGAAGGAAACGGCTAAATCTTAATGTCTATACAATCAAGTAACAATTAGCTAGCTGATCTAATAAAGGAATGAATTATTACTATACAAGATAATAATGAACTCTTTGACCTGAAGTTTTGTTAACAACAGAAGGTTCTCCCTCTTCCATTGAATGATGAGAAGCCAAATTTGCAACTTCTTCATTGGATTCTTTGATTTCACCTGGAGAAGTTACATTTTTCACATCATCTTCATGGAGAGAACCTTGCAAAGATTTCTCTGAGGCATCAACTTCGTTGCTATTGCCAGGAAGATGAGCGCCGTTTTCTTCTTGATCTATGGAAGCGAAAGGATGAACTTCAGTGTCTCTAGAGAGTTCTCATGAATTTGATCAAAAGATACTAACTACTACAATCAAGAACTTACCTCTTTCCCCTGACTTCTGGTCATTGACAGGAGTATCTTTTACTACTTTTGGATCATCAGAAGATGAACTTGCGAGGTTTTCGTGACAATTCATATGTCCAGCTGGTGAAAGTACATGATCTTCCTCTTTCACATCATCTTCACTAATAGGCACTTGCAAAGATTCCTTTTGAGCATCAGTTGAATTGTTGTGGGTAGGAGAATGAACTTTAGTTTCTTCTTGCTCTATATATAGAAGCAACAAGCTAAAATTTAGTGTCTGACTAATGAAGTGGCTCATCGGTCTTCAATTCAATAAAGCATGCAGGGTTAACAATTTTGATACTGATTAATGAATCAAGAATTTACTAACCTCTTTCCTCTGACACTTGGCTATCAAAATGAACATCTTCTACTATTTTTAGGTCATCTGTAGTCAAAATGAAGATGTTTTCATGGTAATTTTGTGTTTCAGCTGGTATGTTCATGTCATTTTCTCCTTTCATATCATCAACAACTTCTTGCAATGATTTTGCTGTAGTATCAGCTGCATTTCTAATGCTAGGAGGATGCAGTTCAGTCCCTTCAACAGGCTGAATTTTAGATTCTGAAACGTAATCGTTCAACTCTTCAATTGATCTAAAGACAAAGGCATCAACAATTTATGTAATACCAGACCAGTAATCTACTAACCTCTTTCTGGTGACATCGGGTTATCGACATGAGCATCTCCTACTTCTGTTGGATCATCCAAAGTTGAACTTACAATTTTTTCAGGATAACCTTTACTTTCAGCTTGAGGAATTACATGTTCTTCACCTTTCATATCATCAGCATGAACAACCTCAGGCAAAGATATTTCTGGCGCATCAGCGGCCTCACTAATACTAGGAGGATGAACTTCAGTTTCTTTTAGCTCTATATACAGAAGCAAAAGGCTAAATTTAGCATCTAGTAACTACAAGATTACTTAATATATTAACAATGTAGTGTATACAAATGTTAACAATTTACTAACCCCTTTCGCTTGACTTCTGATTATCAACACAAGTATCATCTGCCAATTTTGGATCATTAGAATCTGAATTTGTAACTTCTTGATGACTCTGTTTACTTTCAGGTGGATGAATTATATAATCTTCTCCTTTCGCATCATCCTGTTGAAGGGGCTCTTGCAAAGATTTCTCTGTAACATCAGCTGCATGACTATTGCTAGGAGGAGGATCAACTTCAGTTTCTTCTTGATCTATACAAAACAAAATTAAGGGTAAGTTTTAGTGCCTACAACTAATCAAGTGACACTTCTATTGATATAAAGTTATATATTGTATTAAGAATTTACTATCATATTTTCTTCTGCTTGTAGTTACCAAGCACAGCAATCTACTGCTTTTGGATCATCAGAATCCAGTATATAACCTTTTCATGATAATCCATAATTACTTTCAGCTGAAGGAATCACCTGGATTTTTCCTTTCATATCATTATAGCTTCTTTTGCTCTATATATGTATACATTCTAGTATCTAGCTAGAAACTACTCAAGTGACTTGACAAGTATAATGATGTCAGTAGCTTAAAAATTAGAATACAGAACACTACTACATCGAATTTACTAACCTCTTTCTCCTGACTTCTGGTCATCAACATGAGAATCTCCTAGTTCTTTTGGATCATCAGAAGCTAAATTCTCAACCTTTTCATGATAATCTTTAGTTTCTGCTGGAGGAATCACATAATTTTCTCCATTCACATCATGTGCACTACCAACTTCTTGCAAAGATTTTTCTGGAGCCTCAGCAGTAGTGTTATTACTTTCTTCTGCATCAGGACACAGCTCATAAATGATCATATTTCATTCATGTCTCAAGATAATGCTAAACAGAGTTGTAAATGCGTACCTTGCAACCCGGATGTGCTGTTGTTTCCCATCTCATTTCCCATATTCAGTGTGCCAAACCCTGCAATGATAATGAACCAAGAAGATGAACAATTACAACAAGTGCTTGGAGGATTTGCAGTAGCAGTATAGTTTATGAACAAATTAAAGACACTAGAAATTGGAAGCTAAAAGTAGGATAAGAAGCTCATACCATGATGAGTATGATGGTATTCACATGCAAATGACCATTCTTTCTGCTACACTGCCAGAGTGTTAAACACTTGAATAAAATGGCTACTTCAATTATATTACTTAAAGCACAAGCCTCATTTTAGGTTCACTTCACCTATCATCATCCAGTAAAGATCCAAATCACAAAAAGTAGAGGAAATTTTTTACCCCTTCTCTGATCTTTTCTTTTCCTTTCCCCTGAGATTGACATTCTTTGGTCATCACCTTTATAAAATCAGCTATTGAGATTGCTTAACTAACTAAAGCTCACTGTCGGCGACTTAATGCGCCCGTCCCCATGATTATAGCTTGCTTGATTTTTAATCACAAATGATCCAAAAGCCATGCATAGTATAGTAGGCAATAACAATGTCTACAGGGTGTAAACATTTTTAGCAAAGACACATGTTGGCAACTGTAGTATAGTTCTATTTCTGAGTAGGACATCCTGAAAACTGTAATGATGTTTCATCAATACCCCAAAGAATATGATGATGATGATATAAATATAGGTTATTTTCAGGTTGGGCCTCATTGAGGCATTTAAACAAACAGTTGGGGGGTGTGAATGTGAGTGTGAATGGCTGGCTGGTCCAAGTATGGTTTCTTGTAAGGAATAATGGGTTTGATAAGGCATGATCAACAGGGTTGAGGTGGGTCTTGGTGTACTTCAATATTTCTTTCTTCTCAAGGTAGGGGCTGTGGTTGGGTGGCTACTTTGAAGATTATTTAGGGCAAAATTAAGCTCATGATAGCTGGGTGTTTTTCTTTGGAGTTTTTTATACAATGGCACATGCATGCTTGAAAGTGGACAACTTGGACTCCTCCTTTCCTTCAATTCTTTTGCTAAACTTGGGGAAATTAATACAGAGAAACAAGGGTTAGTGGCACCATTCTCACCTTTTCTAAAAACAGCACAAGTCATGGGTATGATTGAACCAAATTGCACCCACCTGGTCCTCACTCAGGCAGGGTAGGCTGTTTCTTTTCCTGATTAACATCTATTCAATATTGCACAATTATTGTAATGGATAAAGTATTTATTGATTTAAGTGAAAATGACTATAGTTTAAATAACCAAAGGAGATCGGGTCAAACGGTGGTATGGGATGAGTTATTTGGATTGAAATGGTGGAAAACAGTAGAATGAGACACAAATCATAAAGTATTCTCCACGTTAGATGTTTCAAATTATCTAAAAGACGGTCAATTCTTCGTGAAGGGGACACTATGAATCGTTTGAGGCATAGACATGATCAATTACAAATGGGGTAAAATTAGGTGGTCTAATAAAGATGCAAAGGAATTTAAAGAGTTTATTCATTATAAGGTTGGTTTTGTTGGAGATGCATAGAGAAATAGCTTGATTTAGCTGGACAAATAGAAGAAATAGGAATCAACTTGTTTTGGAAGTGTTGAGCCGGACATGATTTTGCACTTAGAATTAGTTGGATATGTTTTCAAGGAGTTTTGTGATGAAAAATTCAACAACAGTTGGTGATAATATGCATATTTAGATATCCAAACATGCATTCGTGACCAAAGGAGATCAAGAATTCAATTTGATCAAGAAGAATGTGAAAACATAGTTCGTCAATCCTAGGATTTGTGCATGGATCCCACTTTATAGGGTTTGCAAGAAAATTAACTGCACTCCACTGTACATGACGACCACACGGTCGTGTCCTCGGAACACAAACGTGTGGTTGTGTTGCACACGGCCGTGTACAATCCATCACATGTCAGATTTGGTAGATTGGCCTAGATTCGTCCCGGCTAGGCCAAAATTGATACATAAAGATACAATCTTATTCATGGTCGATGAGATATAGTCCATGGTCTACCAAACGACCCCAACACATTTTAAAACTCATTTAGATCGCGCATGTTCAAATTCAACGTATTCTCTTCATTAATCAGAATCAGGAAGTTACCACCATAAATACATCATTGTGCTTGAGATACAAAACACATTATCACACAATACACTAATTATAGTTGCTAAGCATGAATTCACCAACTCTTACACCAGGGTGAATTTCTATACGACGTGTTGACATTCACTTAACATGTGTACTTTTTTGTATAGAAAAAGTAGAGTGAAACCACGTCATTATATTTGTGAAAACGACTGGGTGACACCAACTAACATCAATTGATTCAATTATTGAAAAAACTTTGAAAACTGAAGAAAAATACACACATGTTGGTCGAATCTTCATCGCGTTCTTGGCAAAATTGTCTAGACCTTTTAAAATACATTGTCAACTCTGTATAGGATCAAGTAACAAGAACATCACTGAATGAGACATTTCTCGTTTATAAACTGCATTCCTTTTCGGATCTGTATACAAATTAAAAATATATATAGGTCAAAACAAATTTTGGTTCTTATTGTATTATTCAATAATATGTGATCTATCATATTTATGTATAAAACTCAATTAACACGATTAAGTTATTCGCAACTGGGAAATCTCATTGATGACTTACATTTCTTAATCTTTGTTAAGAGTCTATTAACTAGCAATTAATAAATAACTCCGCGTAAAATCAATGGCAGGAAGTTTCTTGTGAAGAGAAAAACAAGTTTATCTAAAAAGTTAATTTAGTTTTAATTGAAATTAATTGAAGAGAAGGACATTGATTATCAGTATATGTATTTTCTTGGTCATGAAGTTAATTGACTAATCATATTATTCATGAATCAAACATATACAGATTTACACAGAAAAAAAACAACAATAATCAAATTAAACCAGAGTATCCTCAATCTTTACAGTAAACTATAAACAAATAAAATCAATGAAACAATGAATGTTCATATTGAAAATCTTATTGTATTATTCAATAATTTGTGATCTATCATATTTATGCATAAAACTCAATTAACACAATTAAATTATTCACAATTAGAAAATCTCGTTAATGACTTACATTTCTTAATCTTTGTTCAGAATCTATTAACTAGCAATTAATAGATAACTCCGCGTAAATTTCAATGGCAGGAAGTTTCTTGCGAAGAGGAAAACAAGTTTATCAAAAAAAATTAATTTAGTCTTAATTGCAATTACTTGAAGAGAAGAACACCATTGATTATCAGTATATGTATTTTCTTGGTCATGAAGTAAAGTGACAAATCATATTATTCATGAATCAAACATAAACAGATTTACAGAGAAAAAAAAACAATAATCAAATTAAAACAGACTATCCTTAATCTTTACAAATAAAATTAATGAAATAAAGAATGTTCATATTAAAAATCTTCTAATTCTTGGTCTTCTTCAGGTAGCTGAAAATGGGCTTTTCCGGGACAGGAATGCACTTGACGATCCAGCCAATAGGCCAAGACAGAGCCGCCATGGCAATACAAGCTCCCCATTGTCCCCAATTGAGCCTCTCTGTATCTGCAAACTTTTTCAAGAACTCCACCATCACCACCTGCAAAACTATAGTCACTCCAACAATCCCCAAGAACAGTCTGTTCTTGTGTATCCCTTTAAACACATTCTTCTTCTCCAGCTTCCTCGCGTTGAATTCGTTGAACACTTGACATAACACAAATGTATTGAAGATCAATGTGTCTCTCACTCTGTCATTGACATTGAAGATTGATTTACCTCTGAATTGTAAAGTCAAGAGCACAGCTATTTGATAGAAAGCTTGCGCTAGAAGGTTCCTCCACATGATGTTGGTAATGAGTGGCTCTGTCCGGCCCACCGGAGGCTTTTCCATGAGTTCTTGGCTCGGTTGCTCCGTCGCCAGAGCTAGAGCACCCAATGTGTCCATGATTAGATTGACCCATAGCAACTGAACCGCGGTTAAAGGGACTTCACCGGCTGAAATGGCTGCTACGAAGTTGATTGTGAGAGCTGCAACGTTGACGGTTAGCTGGAACTGTATGAACTTTTGTATGTTGTTGTAAACGCATCTTCCCCACTTCAAAACCACGGCCACGGAGCCAAAATTGTCGTCGAGAATCACGATATCCGAGCTCTCTTTCGCCACTTCCGTGCCTTGGATTCCCATAGAAAGGCCTATGTCGGCTTCCTTCAAGGCGGGAGCATCGTTCGCGCCATTCCCCGTCACCGCGACCACGTGGCCCTTTCGCTTCAAGCATTGTACCATGAGGAGCTTATCGAACGGGGATGATCGCGCCATCACGCATATTTTGTCCACTTTCTCCATTCTCTCCTCGTCCGTGTAGTTCCTGAATTCCACGCCTTCCACCACTGCCCCGTCTTTCGCGTCCTGGCCCGGTTTGAGTATCCCGCATTCAGTGGCGATAGCTCTCGCTGTGAAGATGTTGTCTCCTGTGATCATTTTGATGTTCACTCCGGCGTATTGGCAGTCTTGGACAGCCTTCTTGACTCCAGGACGGCACGGGTCCTTTAGGCCAACTAGTCCTAAAAGGGTCATTTTCTCGTCTTTTATCTTCTTGCTCTCTTCTGACGCTACTTCGGACTCTTGAGTATGCGCGAAAGCAATGCACCTGAGGCTTTGAGCCGCCATGCCTTGAATTATTTGCAAGAACTCATCCCGTTCGCTCTCGTTGATGTCTCTCATTAGTCCGGAGGCATCATAGTAGCTCGAGCACATAGCAAGAATCATCTCCGCAGCGCCTTTCCAATGCACATGATTCGTATTATCGGCTTTGTTCCTCATCAGCACACCACTCCGTTTCTTGTCGGAGTTGAAGGCTTCAACATGAAGAATTTCACAGCTCTGCTTCACTTCCTCCATATCCATCCCAAGATCAAGAACCGCCCAAGAGAGAATCGCCTTTTCGGTTGGACTGCCGGAGAATTCTAGTTCGGATCCTGAAACGGACTTGCACACACTTCCGGTCGTGTTGAAAGCGACACCATGTTGGATCAATCGGAGGACAAACGGAGAAATAGAAGACTTGTTGCTCTGTTCCATCATTTCTTGACCCAACCAAAACTTAGTTACCTTCATCAGGTTCATCGTGAGAGTGCCGGTTTTGTCTGTACAAATGGTGGTGGCAGAGCCCATGGTCTCGCAAGCCGAGAGCTTGCGAACCATAGCTTGATCTGCCATCATTCGCTTCATGGAATAAGCAAGAGTTAGCGTGACCGCCAAGGGAAGACCCTCAGGAATCGCAACAACAACAATAGTCACAGCCGCTGCTATAATGTTGATCACCGCGTTAATAATATTATCAGCCTTAGTTTTACTTCCGTTGAACTCCCGAGCTCCATTCTCGTCCGTGGTGTGCCCCGTGAAGTAACGGACCAAAAGAACTACAAGAACCAAGAAAGCAACAGCTAAACCAACCTTACCAATGGACGAAGTGAGCGTGTTAAGGCGGGCCTGCAAAGGCGTTTGCTCGCCATTGTCGCGACTTATCGAGCTCATCATCTCTCCCCAAGTAGTGTTCATGCCCACGGAAGTGACCAGCATTTTGGCATATCCATCAGCTACTTTAGTACCAGAGAACAAGAAAGGATGGTGTTTAGTGACCTCAACGTGGTCGCTCTCGCCTGTCATGCTCGATTCGTCTACTTGTAACGAATGTCCGTCCAAGAACAACCCGTCTGCAGGAACTTGATCCCCAATCTTCAAGCAAACAATGTCACCAACAACAATTTCAAATATCGAAACCTGTTGGCGCCGTCCGCTCCGCACAACCTCAATCTGAATGTTGTTGCTAACTTTAGACAGCTTGTCGAATTGCCTGTTCTGTCTGAAGTTACTCACCGCAGAGACTGCGATGACAAGAAACACGGCGACGAAAATGCTTCCACCGTCGTACCATCCTTCCCGGAGGCCGTGCTCTTTGATGCCGAAGGCGAGCGAGAGGGCGGCGCAGCCGAGAAGGATGAAGATGGTGAGATCCTTGAAAGCTTCCCATACAAAATGCAAGAAGCCTCTGGTTGGTGGTTTCTTGTACGTGTTGGAGCCAAAGGCGTCATGTCTGCGGTCAATGTCGTCGCCGTTGCCATCAATGCCTTTCTCTGGATTGGTTTCGAGTGCTGAAGCTACGCCCTCGACGCCTCCGAGGTGGTCTGTGAGGTGGTCGAGGTTCTTGTTCTTGACGAGCTCAGAGAGAGCTTCTTGGTCGATCTTGAAACCAGGATCGTGATCTGGCTTGACGAAGACGACGGAGTATGGTGCGTTGTTGGTTTGAGGAGTGGGTTTAAGGAGCAGAAAGGCTCGGGAGCAATAAACTTTAGCGAAAGCGAATTGCCATCTTTTTTTGGGCTTGGTGAGGTCGTTGGGTTCAGTGAGCAAATACTCATGAATGTGTTGCAACAGTGCGTGAGTGATGCTGGACATGCTCCTGGTTGCAGCAGAACAAGAAGATGAAACTGAATCAAAACTGAGAGCAGACAATGCAAGTTGGTGTGTGAACACACGCGCACCTGAAATGAGAGTTGGGATGGTTTGTGAATAAGAGTGAAGGGCACAAGCAACGGAAGTATATATGTGAATGATGTTTACATGGATTGTAAACGGGTATTTATACGTAGGAAGATGACGTGGGATGGATATAAGTCAAACGCGCGTTGAAGTCGCGTGTGGTTACAGATAAGTATGTATGAGGCATGAAATATACCTCGGCTAAGCAATTCTACGCATGTATAGTAGAAGCTTCCAACTTTTGAGAAATTGGACAGAGGCTTCCAAGCAGTCCGATGGAAGGTTACTTTAGACAAAAATAAGATTCTGTTAAAATTGATGAGTTTCTCCTAATTGCTAAGAAAATTTGGTAACTGATTCTTGGAAATAAACATTCTTTTTTTCGTCAACAATCAAAATCTTCTATTGTTGTGTGATTCACGCACAATTAATTAGTATCTAATATATTAATGTACATGAAAATCATTTCCATGAGGTATAGGAGGAAAGTTACTCTTATGTTGCAAGGAAGTTGCTAGGATGTATATATAAAAGGTGGTACAAATTTACTGTACAAACTACGGGCCTTTTTTCAACTTCGGCAAATTAAAGTGTGATTTTCATTTTGTCCATACAATATAGATATTTTTAGTAATGTTTTAATTATAATCAATGTGACTTTTTCGGATGTTGATAGAGAACTTGTAGTCTGCACGAGGTAGCACACCATTAAGCAGAGATCCTTAGTTCAAAAATACCGTGTCAGATGTAAAAGTAAAAATTTCAACTGAAATGAACAAACATGTGTAGTGTGTTTTAGAGAGAAATTCTCGAGTGTAATAAATGTGAATTTTTTTCCCTTACTAAGAAGGGAGTTCTTATACTCTCAATTTATTTTCTCCACGTGTCATTTTGTAATTAGTTGTAGGCAGAATACGCTTCGGGCACACTCGGGAGTTGAGTTCTAGCTTCCTGGATGTACCGTTTGAAGATGCTAGGGGAACTTGGGAGCTCTTTTGTGTTGTTTCAGCATCAAGGGGAGGATCGAAACTTTTAGGAGGCTCAACCGATTCGAGTAGCATCCTAACATCCAAATAGATCAAGATGTCTTGATGACTAGTTGTTTGAGCATAAGCCCGGGGAAGTGAGGCCCTCTTCTCTTGACATAGAGTCATGACACATATTCAAAGTAGGTTAGAGTTGGCAGCTCTTTGTGAGAATTGAGTGTTATGGCCTTAGGGGTCTTGGAGCTCTTTGTAAAAGTTAAAAGTTGTGGAGTGAAAAGTGGCTCACTGTATTTGTAATCGAGTTTTTGGGGTTAGGCTATTCGGGGTTGACTTCTCCTATGACAAGTGTCTTCGATCATCAAGTATCACGGTTCCCATTGAACCAAAAGCTAGACCTCTTTGTTCTTCAAGGATGAAGACTATCATAACAATGTCGTGACAAGATGAAGCGATATCGCAGCAAAAGGCTAAAAGTGAGCATTTTTAAGACTTTTTTTAACACAACTTTTGGTGTGAGGCACGACATAGAGAGATGATGCCACAACTTGAGGGTGAGACTGAGCATATACAAGACTCTCTTTTTCGTGACTTTTGGTGTGAGGCAACGTCATGCTCAGGTTTCAATTAAAGACTATTTTCAATTTGTTAAATTTCTAGTAGCACCCAATTTCTTCAATTCAAATTTCGTGTTCGTATCTCGTAGAAACAACTTATGTTTCGTTACATGGAAAGAAAATTAGTGTTTCAAACTTGCATGATATTTGACTTCTTTGAGCCTTTTCAATATATTCTATTTCATTGCATACCTAGTAGGAGAATTTGAAGATCACGTTCATTAGTTGTATTATTGAAGTTTGAAATGCATTCCCTTTCAAATCTGTGTATATACAAATTTAGAATATTTAGGTCTAAACAAATTTGTGTTATAATTGTATTATTAAGGGGAAATTACAGATAGCGCCCCTGAACTAAACCCATTTTGCAACTTACTACCCTAAACTTAGGGTCGTAACTTTGGGCTACC